>PVLC010007069.1:0-15000 GCA_004027655.1 Graphiurus murinus | reverse complement strand
GACTAAGACAGTAGGATCACAGGTTTAAGGACAACCTCAGCAAGTAGTGAGACTCTCATCAACCTAGTGAGACCTTGTTTCAAAATAAAAATAAAATAGGGCTGAGGGTATAGCAGAATGTCCCTGCGTTCAATCCCCAGTACCACAAAAAATGACGATGATGGTGGTGGTGGTGATGATGAAGAAGAAGAAGAAGAAAAAAGTGCTGGGTGTGGTGGTGCATGCCTATAATCCCAGTGCTTGGGAGGCTGAGACAAGAAGATCTCAGGTTCAAGGCCAGCCTCAGCAACATAGCACAACTCTGTTTCAAAATAAAATGGTCTGGGGTATAGCTCAGAAGTAGAATGTCCCTGAGTTCAATCCCTAATTCTGCAAAAAATTTAAAAAAACTCAACTATCTATGGAATTAAAAAATGATCCTCATATAAGCTGATAGACATATTACATAGAAACAAAAAGTGCAAGCTGCCTGTACTATCCAAAAATATAGTTTACTATCTATTTAATGAATTAATTTTCCTAGTAGGAACAATCTTCATAGTCATGTGAGTGACATATTTTACAGCTAAGTATTTGCTTTTTTTTTTTTTTTTTGCGGTACTTGGGATTGAACTCAGGGTATTCTACCTCCGAGCTATACCCCTAGCCCTATTTTTTATTCTTTATTTTGAAACTGAGTCTCACTAAGTTGCGGAGTGCCTCACTAGGTAGCTGAGGTTGGCCACGAACCCGGATCCTCCCGTCTCAGCCTCCCGAATGCTGGGATTACAAGCGTGCGCCACCACACCCGACTAGTATTTGCATTTTTAATTGTCATACATATGGGTTATCCAGTTACTTACCATTACTGTCAATAGTTACTAATTGGCCATTTGTAGTTTTGTTTTTTGTTTTGTTTTGTTTTGTTTTTTGTTTTGTGGTACCAGAGATTGAACCCAGCTATACCCCCAGTCCCATTTTTTATTCTTTATTTTGAAACAGGGTCTCACTAAGTTGCGGAGGGCCTCACTAGGTAGCTGAGGCTGACTGCAAACCCAGATCCTACAGTCTTAGCTTGCCTAGTACTGGGATTACAAGCATGCGCCACCACGCCTGGCGCTCAGACCTATTTTTTATTCTTTATTTTGAAACAGGGTCTCACTAAGTTGTGGAGGACCTCACTAAGTAGCTGACACTGACCAGAAACCTGTGATCCTCCTGTCTCAGCCTCCCAAGTACTGGTATTACAAGTGTGCGCCACCACACCCTGCTATCTCTTTTTAAATATAGGTATTGTCTACCCACAGTGATCTGTTGAAGTGGAGACCTCTCTTCACTTCGACCTATAGACATAACCAAATTATTTGGGTTTCCTTATTGATTGTCTTTTATTTGGGGGGTTATTCACCAGGCTCATCACCAAGAATTGCTGTCACAGCAGCAAAATTTCATTCTGGCCACCCAGTCAGCTCAGGCCTTCCTGGACCAGCATGGCCACAATCTGACACCTGAAGAGCGACAGATGCTGCAGGAGAAGCTGAGAGAGCTTAAGGAGCAGTACGCAGCTTCCCTGGCTCAGTCAGAGTCAGAGCTGAAGCAGGCACAGACACTCCGGGATGAGCTACAGAAGTTCCTGCAGGACCACAAAGAGTTTGAAAGCTGGCTGGAACGGTCCGAGAAAGAGCTGGAAAACATGCACAAGGGTGGCAACAGCCCCGAAGCTCTGCCCTCCCTGCTGAAGCGGCAGGGAAGCTTCTCAGAGGATGTCATTTCCCACAAAGGAGACTTGAGATTTGTGACCATGTCAGGACAGAAAGTCTTGGACACGGATAACAGCTTTGAGGAAGGCAAAGAACAATCAACAACTAGAAACTTAGTGAAGGAGAAGCTGAAAGATGCCACAGAAAGATACAGTGTTCTCCACTCAAAGGTAAGGGAGGATCCTGACGTTCCTCCAGGAAACAGTCATGGAAGCTTTCACACAACTGCTGGTGCTTTGGGGGGCTCAAAATAAGAACCCCAGAACACAGCAGGTGAGCTGTGTATAGACCACAATCAGAGTTTTCATGAATTATGCAAAAAATGCAGGCTGTATATGCCCACGGGCTAATGCCTGGTCCTTGCAGTGTTAGGAGAATGTCTCACACCAGTGGTGAAAGTGGAGGTGCTCACCTTTCTGTATCCTGTCTGACCAGTATTTTGTTCTCCCAAGAGACAAGCACAGAGAAATTTAAATCAAGTACACAGTCTTTACTCCTGGACAGAGCATCTAGGGCAAATCCTTTTCTTCATCTCTGTTCAAAGAACTCCCTCCTCTTAAAGTTTAAAATTGAGTCAAAAAAAATTTTTTTTAAACCTGTGTCATGCTTTCTGCCAACATCACTATTCCCCAAGAGGGAATACTTTCTGACCTCTCAATCACTACCTTTGTCTGCAACCTAAGGTATATTTCTTTTGTGTGTATGTGTGTGGTATTGGGGTTTAAGTCCAGGGGAGTTCTTACCTTTGAGCTATACCCTCAGCCCTTTTTATTTTTTATTTTGAAATGGGGTCTAAGGGCCTTGCTAGTTGCTGAGGCTGGCTTCAAACTTGCACTCCTCCTGTCTCAGCCTCCTATGTACTGAGATTACAGGCTTGTCCCACCACACCCAACTGTGTATTTCTTCAGTATCTTATGTGTGCGTGTGTGTGGGGGCAGGTATTGGGGTTGAACCCAGAGGTGTTCTACCTTCAGGCTATACCCCCAGCCTGATTTTATTTCTTATTTGGAAACAGGGTCTCACTGTTTGCTGAGGCTGTCCCCAAACCTGCAATCCTCCTGTCTCAGCCTCCCAGGTACTGAGATTGCAAGCATGTGCCACTGCGCCAGGCTTCTTCTTCAGTGTCTTAAATAAGTCATTAAGTCTTCTGGGCATATATTAATGGTGAAGTGAATAGTATGGAGCAAACAATGAGGACCACTTTTAGATGATTGCTACCTATCTATCCAGAGTCCCTGAAACTACTTTTATGTGAAGTTACAGTGAGTTCTCCATAATAGAGCCAGGCTCTTTCTTTCCTTTTTTTTTTTTTTTTTTTTTTTTTTTGCAGTACTGGGGGCATTCTACCTCTGAGCTACAGCCCCAGCCCTATTTTTTTATCCTTTATTTTTGAAATAGAGTCTCACTAAGTTGCCGAGGGCCTCACTAAGGAACTGAGGCTGGCCAAGAACCCGTATCCTCCAGTCTCAGTCTCCCAAATGCTGGGATTACAAGCATGCGCCACTGTGCCTGGCAGCCAGGCTCTTTCTTTGGGCTTTCCCCAGGAAGCTGCTCCTTTGGCCTGACCTTACAGATCTGCTTTCCTTTCTTTCCCTGGCACAGTGTACACGACTGGGCTCTCACCTCAACTTACTGCTAAGCCAGTACCAGCAATTCCAGAGCAGTGCTGACAGCCTGCAAGCCTGGATACAGACTTGTGAAGCCAATGTAGAGAAGCTCCTCTCTGATAATGTTGCCTCTGACCCTGGAGTCCTGCAGCAGCAGCTTGCAAGAACAAAGGTAATCCTGGGCACAAACTGTTGGGTGTTGCAGCAAGAAAGGTAATCCTGGGCACAAACTCTTGGGTGTTAAGGCCTTGTGTTGCATGGCTTAGAGTACCCCAAAGAAAAGCAAACACTTGCCTAGATTAAAGGCTATAGTTGGGGTACCTTGGACAAGGTCTGATTTCTAAATACTTTATTCTAATATTATGGCTGTGGATTAACTGAAAATTGTTCTATAAATCTACTTGATAGTTTTAGGTTCCTAGAATCAACTTTAATTCCTCACTCAGATGGTTTTCTTTTGTCTTTTTTCATGGATAAGCAGCAGTTGCAGGAGGAATTGGCCGAGCACCAAGTACCTGTAGAAAAGCTTCAAAAAGTAGCTCAGGACCTCATGGAAATTGAAGGGGAGCCAGCCCTGAACCCTAAACATGTTCAAGAAACTACAGGTAGGAAGCAGCAACAGTAATAGTGCTTTCTTAATTCCTACTATGAACCTCTGTTCTGCAATATAGCATATTGCATCATACAAGTATCCGGGGCGCTAGGCAAGGAGCTGAGCATATAAACACCAAGAGATGTAGACTCATCACCCAGCGGACTTTATTCTTGCACAGTCAAAGGTCCCTCACAATCTGACTTCAGCCTTTTGCCCGGGAATCTACCTTCTAGCTTCACCCTATTTCTTTTACTTCTCATATAAATCAGTCATTTCTGCATTACGTTAACCCTGAAGTTTTTCCCAACATTTTTTTCATCATGCTTTTTGTGTGTGATGAAATCTTGTTCATGCTTCCAGAAGTAGCCAAAATGTATCATAGTAACTAATTATTTATTTTATTTTTTTCGGTACTAGGGATTGAACCCAGGGGCATTCTACCTCCGAACTACACCCCTAGCCCTATTTTTTATTCATTGTTTTGAAACTGAGTCTCACTAAGTTGCAGAGGGCCTCACTAGGTAGCTGAGGCTGGCTGTGAACCCAGATCCTCCGGTCTCAGCCTCCCGAATGCTGGGATTACAAGCGAGCGCCACTACGCCCGGTAGAGCCCAATTCTGATGCACTTCAGGAGCACTTCGCCTGTTTTCTTAATGTCAGTTACTATTAGAATTAATATGTGCAGTTTAGATGTGTTATTTTTTAAAGCACAACACAAATATAATATCGCTCTTTTCTTCTAATGGCTTGATTTTCCAGATTCCATACTCAACCATTTCCAGAACCTCTCCTGTAGGCTGGCTGAGCGCTCTGCTCTGCTGCAGAAGGCGATTGCCCAGTCTCAGAGTGTGCAGGAAAGCCTGGAGAGCCTGTTACAGTCCATTAGGGAAGTTGAAGAAAACCTGGAAGGGAAGCAGGTGGCATCACTTTCATCAGGAGTCATCCAAGAAGCCCTGGCCAATAATATGGTAAGACCTATGACCTGAGAATTACCATGGAGAATATTTTCCATGTGCTATAATTAACAGCTTTGAAAAAGTAAATATTTCTACTTAATACCATGTTGGGGGGGTAGCTCAGTGGTTGATTATGTGTTTATTAGCATGTGCAAGATTCTAGGTTTGATCCTCAACACTGAGGTGTCTAGGTTTGATCCTCAACACTGAGGTGTCTAGGTTTGATCCTCAACACTGGGGTTGGGGGAGGTGGGGATACAGGTATTTCTCCCCAATTTCTAAACCACCGTTTAGCCTAAGGAAAAGTGATAATAGCAAAGTCACTTGGTGGGACAGGTGGGGAACTATGAGGATAAGACATGTAGCATTCTTCAGGTTCAGTTGGTGTCCTCCCATTCCCTGGAGGTGAGTATAGACTTAGTAGAAGGTTATTAATTTTCAGCTTGGTATCCTGGGAAAGGTGAGCCAAAAGCTGACAGGCTTGTTCTTGATGACAGAAATTGAAGCAGGACATAGCTCGGCAAAAGAGCAGCTTGGAGGCCACCCGTGAGATGGTGACCCGATTCATGGAGACCGCAGACAGTAGCACAGCATCAGTGCTGCAGGGCAAGCTGGCGGAGGCGGGTCAGCACTTTGAGCGTCTTCAGCTACAGCAGCAGGAAAAGGAGAGCACCCTGAAGAAGCTTCTGCCCCAGGCAGAGATGTTTGAGCAGCTCTCCAGCAAGCTGCAGCAGTTTATGGAAAATAAAAGTCGGATGTTGGCCTCTGGGAACCAGCCAGATCAAGATATTGCACATTTCTCCCAGCAGATCCAGGTGAGGCTATATCTGCCATCTTGGCAGAATAAAGGGAGAAAAGGGCAAGGAGCAAACCAACTTTACTGAGTACATACTATATTGATCATCACAGTGGACTCTACCTGCATTATCTTAGAGATTATCTGGCCATTTGACAAATTAGATGTTGTCTTTGTCCAGTTTTAAAACACACAGACTAGCCAGGTGTGGTGGCCCATGCTGTAATCCCAGTACTTGGGAGGCCAAGACAGGAAAATCGCAGGTTCACGGCCAGCCTCAGCAACTTGTGAGAACTTCTGCAACTTAGTGAGACCCTGTTTCAAAATAAAGAATAAAATAGGGTTGAGAGTGTAGCTTGGTGGTAGAATGCCCCTACGTTCAATCCTCAGTACCACAAAAAAATAAAACAGAGCCAGATGTGGTGGTGCATGCTTGTAATCCTAGTACTTGGGATGCTGAGACAGGAGGATCATGGGTTCACAACCAGCCTCGGCTACTTAGTGAGGCCCTCCACAACTTATGAGAACCTGTTTCAAAAATAAAGAATAAAAAATAGGGGCTGGAGGTGTAGGTTCAATTTCTAGTACTGCAAATAAATAAATAAACAAACAAATATAAGTAAGTAAACAAACAAACACAGAGACTAGATTTATTTTTCACTTATTACCTGAAAAAAATACCTTTTGATATTTTTATTTTTGTCACTGTAAATATTTATTCACACATGTATACACATACATATGCCCATATATATACTTTTACATACATCTTTATAAATGTCTTTTCACTTACTTGGGTCTGCTTTTTGTCTTTCAGGAATGTTTTAATGTTTAGGTTTATGTGTTTCTTGTTACTTAATGACTAAAATTGAACTTTTTTTGTTCATATTTAAAGTGACGTTTTCATTCTTGATTTTTTTTTTTTTTCTTTGTGGTACTGGGGAAGGAACCCAGAGACATTCTACCTTCGAGTTACACCCCCAGCCCAATTTTATTTCTTATTTGGAAACAGGATCTCCTTAGGTTGACGATAGTCTCACTCCTTGCTAAGGCTGTCCTCAAACCTGCGATCCTCCTCTCTCAGCCTCCCAAGTACTGGGATTACAGGCATGCGCCACCATGCCCAGCTCATTCTTGATTTTTTATATCCTGCAACCTTATTGAATTAATTCATTTTTGTTGTTGTTGCTTTGGTTTGTTTTGGCACTGGGGATTGAACCCAGGGACATTCTACCTCTGAGCTACACCCTCAGTCCTATTTTATTTTTATTTGGAAACAGAGTCTTGCTAGGTTGATGAGAGTCTCATTGCTTTCTGAGGCTGTCCTTGAACCTGTGATCTCCTGTCTCAGTTTCCCAAGTTCTGGAGTTACAAGCATGTGCCACCATGCTTGGCCTTAATTCATTGTTTGATTTAGCTGTATTGTTGATTCTTTAAGGTTTTACAAGTATACTTTCATGTAATCTGCAAATATAGTTTCACCTGTCCTAGTTTTTAATTCCACAAGTTGTTTTCTCTTAATTGCATTGGCTAATATCTTCATTGTTAGGTATTAGTAAAGATAGTCTGTTTGTCCTATTTTATAGAAGAGACTGTGGAAGCTTAGAGAAGTTAGTGGCATAAGATAATATTTAGTAAATGGCACAGCCATGATTGAATTTCATTCTGCCAAGCTCACTCTCAATTCTTCAAACATTTGTTTAAAGAAGACAATAGAAGCTGAGCATGGTGGCGCATGCTTGTAATCCCAGTACTTGGGAGGCTGAGACAGGAGGATCATAGGTTCAAAGCCAGCCTCAGCTATTCCACAACTTAGTGAGACCCTGTTTCAAAAATAAAGAATAGAAAATAGGGCTGGAAGCCGGGTGTGGTAGCTCACGCTTATAATCCCAGCATTTGGGAGGCTGAGACTGGAGGATCCGGATTCACAGCCAGCCTCAGCTACCTAGTGAGGCACTCCGCAACTTAGTGAGACCCTGTTTCAAAATAAAGAATAAAAAATAAGGCTGGGGGTATAGCTCGGAGGTAGAATGCCTCTGAGTTCAATCCCCAGTACCACAAAAATTAAAAAGAAAATAGGGCTGAGGGTGTAGCTCAGAGGTAGAATGCCCCTGGGTTCAATCTCCAGTAACACACACACACCCATGCACACACACACAAAGAAGAAAATAGACTTCTTTGTAATTCCTACTTACTCTCCATTGAAGTAGAGAGGTTATTATTCTGGGTTTTTTTTGTTTGTTTTTTGGTTTTTTGGTGGTACTAGGGATTGAACTCGGGCTTTCTACCTCCGAGCTATACTCCTAGCCCTATTTTTTTTATTCTTTATTTTGAAATCAGGTCTCACTAAGTTGTAGAGTGCCTCACTAGGTAGCTGAGGCTGGCCTCGAACCCGGATCCTCCGGTCTCAGCCTCCCGAATGCTGGGATTATAAGCATGCGCCACGACGCCCGGCTGAGGTTATTATTTTGAATTAGCAATTGATTTAGCAAGCATGCCTCTAATATTTTTTCTTCTTTTTCTACAGAGTAGGGGGAATTCTCCCAGATTTATAGATATCCATAATCTTTCTGAATTTATTTATTTATAAGAATCAGAGGACTTAATACATTTCCATATTTGCTGAACAGGAGCTCACTTTGGAAATGGAAGACCAGCAGGAGAACCTAGCTACTCTTGAACACCTGGTTACTGCTCTGGGCTCTTGTGGCTTTGCACTGGACTTGTCCCAGCACCAGGAAAGGGTACAGAACCTCAAAAAGGATTTCACAGAGCTACAGAAGACAGTTCAAGAAAGGTAAGTTTTCATCTGTTGCTCAGTGTTAAGGAACTTTTTTGTCTTTCTGTGGGATGAAATGATCTTTTCTTTCTTCCTCCTTTATCAATAAAAGATGGCATCCAGAACTCTTACCGAGCATAAGAGGTCAAAAAATGCCTTATTTTATTTTATTCATATACTGGGAATTGAGCCCAGGGGCACTCTACCATTGAGCTACATCCCCAGCCCTTTTAATTATTTTTTATTTGAGACAGGGTCTCACTAAGTTGCTGAGGCTGGTCTTGAACTGGTGATCCTCCTGCCTTATCCAAATAGCTAGAATTATAGGCATGAACCACTGCACCAAGCAAAAAATGCCTCTTTTAGGCAAAGCTGCCCAATTCACATGATGCTTAGTGGGTTTTATGTTACTAGTGAATTTCTTCTCAGTAATGGGGTTTATTTCCTTCACTGTATGATCAAAAATTCAGGTCACCTGGACCAAATAGAGCAACTTTGGAGCAGCAAGTAGGATTATGGCAGAATTTAAAACAAAGAGCAAAATCAGAGGAGACATCCCAGGCATAATAAAGGGCTTTATTTGCACTCCTCATGCTTATTAAGACTACATTAAATTGCTGTTTTGGAGGAATGTCCACACTTTTCTTTCAAGGCAAAGAAGGGATATATGATGAAGGCTAGCTGATTTTAGCTTACTGTTGAAAAGCCATGATTCCCCATTACAAAGCCTCACATGGATTAAGAGCACGGACAAGATTTTTTATCTTGTTTTAGCCATGAATATAATCAGATGACTGCCTAGTGACCAGAAGAAAACAGTGGCTCAAACCAACACTTAGCACAAGGTTATTTAGTGGAGTGAGTGAGGACAGAGGCCAAGAAGGTTTTGTTTTTCTTCTCCCATTCTGTGAGGAATCAAGATCTCTGGGTTGACATCTGACTGATAGATGTGGCCATTTCTTTCTTTTTTTTTTTTTTTTTTTGCGGTACCAGGGACTGAACTCGGGGGCATTCTACCTTCGAGCTATACCCCCAGTCCTATTTTTTATTCTTTATTTTGAAACCGGGTCTCACTAAATTGCAGAGTGCCTCACTAGGTAGCTGAGGCTGGCTGCGAACCCGGATCCTCCAGTCTCAGCCTCCCAAATGCTGGGATTACAAGCATGCGCCACCATGCCCGGCAGATGTGGCCATTTCTAAAACTGTCTCCTTGAATTATTTTATTCATGACTTGCTTAACTAGGGCCTAACTTCTCTGAGCCTCAGATTCGGCATTTGAGTTGGGCCTTGAAAGAGTCAAATACCTGAACTGAGGCAGAGCTGAGATTGAGATACAAAGCCTGCATTCTTTCCATTGTACTTAAATAGTAGTCTTCCTGTAGCTTTACTTTTGCTTTAGCCTAGAGTAAGATTGAAGACTTCTTTCCCCAAAAATGTCCAAACAAGGGCAAGAGATTCTTTAGTTTGCTCTCCTACATTATATGTGTTTGTTCAGCCAAAATTGCTATTGCATGGATTATGGGAAGGAAGGCCCTGTTAAAAACTGATGCCTCAAGTCCCAGAATGAACCTTGGATTAGGTCAAGTTGATTTTAGAAAGCTTAGTCTGGCAAATAACAGAACTTTTTGTTGACAGAGAGAAAGATGCATCATCTTGCCAGGAGCAGTTAGATGACTTCCGGAAGCTGATTAGAACCTTCCAGAAATGGCTGAAAGAAACTGAAGGGAGTATTCCACCTGCAGAGATGTTCACGAGTGCTAAAGACCTGGAAAAGCAGATTGAACACCTGAAGGTAGGTAAACAAAGGGGTCTCTAGGATCCTGCTAAACAGTTGTCCCAAGGTTTCTATGAACTGATCTCCAGCTGTGAGGGAAAGGTGATATGGGAAATCCAAGTTATCCATCTGCATCAGAATAGAAATTCCCCCATTCTCTTCATCTACCCTCTCCCAGCACTGAACACTACAACATCTCTCCTTTTTTTTTTTTTTTTTTTTTTTTTTGCAGTACTAGGGATTGATACCCCCAGCCCCATTTTTTATTCTTTATTTTGAAACAGGGTCTCACTAAGTTATGGAGTGCTTCACTAGGTAGCTGAGGCTGGCCGTGAACCTGGATCCTCTAGTCTCAGCCTCCCGAATGCTGGGATTACAAGTGTGCGCCACCACGCCTGGTTAACATCTCCTATTGAAACAACAAAACCAAACAAATCATCTAGGAATAAAACCTATACAGTTTCAGGTATTTCTTGGATGCCTTTCTTCCTATGATTAGTCATAAAAAGGCATCATAAAAAGATTGACCAAAGTCCATTCCTTGAGAAGTTTACACTCTTGTTGTATGCTTGAGAATTTGGTAATATTTAAGCAAGTGAACCCATAAGGAAATGGAGAAGAACTAGTACTACTCTGGCTAATAAAGGAAAAGTTAGAATCATATGCTTAGAAGATACCTTTGAGGATGAGACTAGTCATCATCCTATCCTCTGCAGAATTCCCCTGCCCCATTTTATTTTTGGAAGTGCTAGGGATCAAACCCTGAGCCTTGCACATTCTAGGCAAACACTCTACCACTGAACTACATCCCCAGCCCCAGGATCTCTTTTATACCACCTTTGATTCATAGTCATCTAGCCTCTGCTTGTGCCTCTGTTGTATCTCTTTTTTTGTTGAAATAAGCCAAATCTGCCTCTTATTATGCATTTATGCACATTTTCTCAGTAAAGCAGGCTTTATCTTAAGCAGATCAGCGAAAATAGTTTGGTTACTGTCACAGAGTGACATTTGCTCTTGGAATTACCTACAAAAGAGGTTCTCCAACTTTCTTGATCCACGATGCCTTTAGTGTTTCAAGAAATTTTTTTGTGGTATCTCCAGGTCCCCTTCCCCCAAAACCAAGGTGGGGAAGGGGGGAAAGCAACCTAATAGTTCCTCTTGCTAAGTATTTAGGTCCAAACAACTTAGTAGTAGTTGTTCACATGGTGTCCAATAGATGTCACTGTATTTCCTGCAAAATTTTAAAATAATGTTGCCTATCAATGCATAGTTTTGGGATTGTGGCTCTTAAAATTAAGAATAAATAATGAAAGATTTGATAAGCAGTGACCACAGGTCAGTTTGAAGTTGGGCCACATGAGCCTTCTTGATGTTGATGGCTTTGTCCTTCTCTGTTGCTATTCTAAAGCTTAGAGTCAAAAGCAAACTAAGGTCAGGAGTGGTAGCACATGCCTGTAATTGCAGTGACTTGAGAGGCAGCTGCAGGAGGATAATAAGTTTGAAGCCTGCCTAGACAACTTAGCAAGACCTCCCTGTTAATAACCCTCACTAAGTGGGATATATCTGAGTGGATGAGCATCCTTGGGTTCAGTCTTTCGCGTGTGCATGTGCACGTGCGCGCACACACATACACACACACACACACACACACACACACACACACACACACACACACACACCACATACCCCTAAACTGTTAAGGATATTGAGTGTGGAGAGAGGAACTGATCTCTAGGAGGGTGTCCTTGCTTTGAAATGAGTAAAATCCTATTGCTGTGGCACACCATCACATATTTGAATCTTCGCATGATCTGGTACTTTTGTCTTAGAGCAGATGTCATTGTTTCCTAATAGCTTTTTAAGGTAGTTTAAGCTGTGTCTCAGACCTAAAATAAATTTCCTTGATAGATGCAAAGTGTCACATGTGAATTTGTGTATTTGTCTACATCTCAGTATCTGGCTCCTTACTATCCTCCAGCTACCAGTTCCTTTTAGTTTTTACTTTCCTCTAAGCAATTAGAAGTACCTCCTTTAAACTCTGAGTTCACTGACTGCCCTTATTTCTGTAATAACATTTATTATAGTATAATACAGTTGATTATGTGAGCTCTTGGTTTTGGGGACTGTGTCATAATCCTATTTTGTATCCCCAGTGTTTGGCATGGTGCCTGACCCATAGAAAATGCACAATAAGTATTTGATGAATGAACACATGAATCAGAAGGTCCTGAAAATTACAGGGTATCCTTCCCCCATACCTTGGCTGACCAAACAGCTGAATATATGAGTATAGTTTTCTAATGCTAGGGAGAAGAACTGGCATCCCCTCTCATGTGTTATGTTTAGCCATTTTGTTCTTTAAACAGGGTATACTAAATGACTGGGCAAATAAGGGGACTCTGGTGGAAGAAATCAATTGCAAAGGCACTTCTTTAGAAAATCTCATCATGGAGATCACAGCACCTGATTCCCAAGCCAAGACAGGTGAGTACAGGCTCTTCAGAATGTGTTAAATAAGTTTCATTCTTTATGTTTGGCCTTTGGCAATACCATTTTTTTTTAAGTCAAAATCAAGGTTAGATATGAAAACAGAGGGATCTACACAGCAGACTTTTGGTATTGGTACACTAGACACTGGTAGACTTCACAAGGGCTATAAATTAAGTCTTTCCCTGGGCATGGAGGCACATGCCTGTAATCCCAATACTTGGGAGGCTGGGACAGGAAGAGCACAGTTTCAAGGGCTACCTCAGCAACTTAATGAAACCTAGTTTCAAATAAATAAATAAATAAATAAATAAATAAAATAAATAATAGGGCTGACGGTGTAGAACAGAGGTAGAATTCCCTGGGTTCAATCTCCAGTACCACAAAAAATAATAATAATAATAATAATAATAATAATAATAATAATAATAATAATAATTAAGTCTTTCAAGCAAAATTCAGTACACATTCACAGTCACTTGCTGATTGTTAATTGGAATCTCCTAGGTTTTATTATTAGACTACTATAGTATGCACCTATGGTCAATTAAGTATTTAAAGGAAATTTTACTTTCTTTTTTTCTCATGAGAATACTTACTTTTCTTTTAGTACCTAAAGTTTAAAGATTTCTTGGAACTATCCAGAAGTAACAACATTTCAGAGAACTGGTATTTCTTATCCTCTAATATGGAAACTTCTAAGTTCGGTGAATTATTAGTGTATGCTTAGACCAGGAGTACATACATAAACTTTCTGTAAAAAACCAGATAGTAAGTATTTTAGACATGCAGGCCAGAAGGTCTATCAGTTAGTACCTCTTCCACTGTGGCACAAAAGCAGCCATAGACAAAATATAAATAAATGGGCATGGCTGTGTTCCAACAAAATTTTATATACAGAGACAGATGAAGGGCCATACTTGACCACTGGGGCTCTGGTTTGATGGCTCCTGCTGCAGATCAGTCATTTTCTTTTTCTTTTTTTTTTTTTTTTGCTGTACTGGAGATTGAACCCAGGGACATTCTACCTCCCAGCTACACCCCTAGCCCTATTGTTTTTTTGTGTGGTACTGGGAATTGAACCCAGGGGCATTCTATCTCCTATCAACATTTCCAGCCCTATTTTTTAGTCTTTATTTTTGAAAAAGATCTCACTAAGTTGCAGAGGGCCTCACTAAGTACTTGAGACTGGCCACAAGCCTGGATGCTCTGGTCTCAGCCTCCCAAGTACTGTGATTACAAGCATGCACCATCAGGGTGTCACTAAGTTGTGGAGGGCTCACTAAGTAGCTGAGGCTGGCCTCAAACCTGCAATCCTCCTGTTTTATCCTCCCAAGTACTGGAATTACAAGTGTGCACCACCACACCTTGCTTAGTCATTTTCTTTTCTTTTCCATTCTTTCTTTCTTTTTCTTTTTCTTTTTGGTGCTAAGGATTGAACCAGAGGCATTGTACCTCCAAGCTATACCCCCAGCCCAATTTTATTTCTTATTCGGAAACAGGGTCTTACTAGGTTGCTCAGAGCCTTGCTAAGTTGCCCAGGATGGCTTTGAACCAGTGATCCTCCTATCTCGGCCTCCCAGGTACTGAGATTGCAAGCATGTGCCACCATGCCCAGCTCAGATCAGTCATTTTCATACTTTTTTTCTTTTCTTTTCTTTTTTTGGTGTCATTGGAATTGAACCCAGGTATTCTATCTCTAAGCTATACCCTAGCCCTTTTTATTTTTATTTTGAAACAGGGTCTTGCTAAGTTTACTGCATGCTTACCTGTGATTTTCTTGTCTCAGCTTCCCAAGTAGTGGGATTACAGGTATGTACCACCATGCCCAGATCATTTTTTCATACTTTTTAAAGCCGTATAGTCTTTTTTGGTTTGGGGGTGCGGTGCTGCTGCTGCTGGGGCCTGAACCCAGGGCCTCAAGCATGCTAGGCACACATTCAACCACAGAATCTTTTTTAAAAAATTATTCTCATATAGAACCCTAGTACAGAAATAAGAATTTTATTGGCATAAAATTCTCTTATAAGTTAATTTAGAGTATTTGTCTACTATAAGATCTATTAGTAGCCGGGCGCGGTGGCGCACGCTTGTAATCCCAGCATTCGGGAGGCTGAGACCGGAGGATCCGGGTTCGCGGCCAGCCTCAGCTACCTAGTGAGGCACTCCGCAACTTAGTGAGACTCGGTTTCAAAATAAAGAATAAAAAAAAATAGGGCTGGGGGTATAGCTCGGAGGTAGAATGCCCCTGAGTTCAATCCCCAGTA
>PVLC010007068.1:50655-65516 GCA_004027655.1 Graphiurus murinus | reverse complement strand
TTTTTTTTTTTTTTTTTTTTTTTTTTTTTTTTTTTTTTTGTGGTACTGAGGATTGAACTGGGGGGCATTCTACCTCTGGACTATGCCCCTAGTCCTGTTTTTTTATACTTTATCTTGAAACAGGGTCTCACTAAGTTGCAGAGAGCCTCACTAAGTAGCTGAGGCTGGCCTTGAACCCGGATACTCCTGTCTCAGCCTCCCAAGTACTGGGATTACAAGTGTGTGCCACCACACCCGGCCTCAGCTCCATTTTTGTCTAAGGTTATCAGAGGTAACTTAAATTTTAATTGAAAAAATGTTTATATAATAATTGAACTGAACATACAAACTTTTCTTTTTACTAAAAATCCCACAACTTTCTACTATGCTGATAACATCAGAGATTAGTGACAAAAGTAAAAAAAAAAGAAAAAAACAAGTATGAGTATTTAAAATAAATGGAATTTAGAAATGCCTGACGTGTTTGATTCTTTGACTAAAATTAAACTACTAATCTGAACATGACTCATGGGGATGAAGCTGAAGGAACAATTAAAACACTGCAACTCAGTCCAGGTAGGGCCCCTCTAATTCTCCATTGCCTTCTTAGAGTTGTACCTGAACTGCAAAACCCATTCTCTGGTTCTCACATCTGTGCACAGCTGTGGCAACAATGACAGCAGATGTTGGCTGACTCGGTGAGCATGTTAAACTGTCTTCCTGAGTTGCATGTCTGGGGAGCTGCCCTGATCTTGAACCTCCCTGATTCTTCTTGGGGTCACTAGCCTTTTGTTAGTAAAGCCAGGGTACCACAGGAGTAAACTTGCTGCCCTGCCATTTGTTTCAGATTATTCTCCTACATGCTCCAATTTGCATAACTTTATTGTTTTGTGGAATCTAAGCTTGTGAATTTATTACCAAGGCACCTGCCAGTGTTACTGTATTTAAGGAACTGTCAGCAGTTTCTATTTTGGGGTTCTAAGTTAGTTACAAAAATTCACTCTGGGTTGAATTTTGGCATGTGTTATAGGATAACAAACCAAAAGTGAATTATTTTTAGAAAAAGGGGAGGCCGTGAAGGGGAAATAGTTTATTTCTTCTTCTTCTTCTTTTTTTACTCCTTCTCTCTCTTCTTTGAGGTATAGAAATATAAAATAAAAAACAGAAGTTGGTGGTTACCGACATATTCTGAGAGACTAATTCTTTTTAGCTTTTTTGAAGTTAATATCCTTTTCAATCTATTAGTCTACATTGGAGACCAACAACAGGTTTCAGATTCCTGGCAAGCATGGAAGCATCTGGAATATGACTTTCAAGTGTTTAAAAAGTAGGTTCCAGTTAGGTGTGGGGCAGGCTCACGCCTGTAATCTTATGAGGTAGAGACAGGAGGATCACAGGTTTGAGGACAGCCTCAGCAAGTAGTAAGACTCTCATTAACCTAGCGAGACCCTGTTTCAAAATAAAAATAAAATAGGACTGGGAGTGTAGCTCAGATGTAGAATGTCCTTGGGTTCAAACCCCAGTACCACAAAATAAATAAAATTAAACTGAATTAAAAGTGAGTCTTTCTCTATATACACACGCTCACAGACAGCACAAAGATTGTCACTAAACTGTGAGGAATTAGGAATGTTCTGGGTTTTATTTACTCTTGAAGGTTTATCTCTTGGAAAGAATCATCAAAATCTAAGTCCTTATTTTGCAAACCTAAATGACTGATAAGCATATCTAGAACTTTTGTAAAATAATATAATCAGAAAATTTTGATTTTCTCAAAGGAGAGTGGTATGGGAAGGTAGATATCATGCTTTCCCATTATTGTCACATGAGAAAATACTTATACATGTGCACACACACACACAGTATTAAGCAATAAAATATATTCAAAGTATCCTAGAAGTAATGCTGGAAGTATTTCTAGCTCAAAATTAATAAGCATGCTGTAGTTAGCTAGATGGTAGTACCGACTGATTCCATATTTCTTGAGCATTTCTGGGTAACAGTCACTTATCTAAACAGTTCGATTAGTAAGCTTATATGAAATACTGGAGGCTGAGCCGGGCGTGGTGGCGCACGCTTGCTTGTAATCCCAGCATTCAGGAGGCTGAGACCGGAGGATCCGGGTTCGAGGCCAGCCTCAGCTACCTAGTGAGGCACTCCACAACTTAGTGAGACTCGGTTTCAAAATAAAGAATAAAATAGGGCTGGGAGTGTAGCTCGGAGGTAGAATGCCCCTGAGTTCAATCCCCAGTACCGCAAAAAAAAAAAGAAATACTGGAGGCTGAGACAAGAAGATCATAAGTTCGAAGTCAGCCTCAAAAATTAAGCAATACCCTTAAAATACATGGAGACTCTTTTTTTTTTTTTTTTTTTAATGGTACTGGGGATTGAGCTCAGAGGCATCTACCTCCAAACTACACCTCCAGTCCTTCTTGCTATGTTGATGAGAGTCTCATACCTGTTGAAGCTGTCCTCAAACCTGCCATCCTCCTGTCTCAACTACCCAAGTACTGGGATTATAAGTGTGTGTAACCATGTCAGCAAGACCCTAATTTAAAATAAAAATAATATAGGGCTGGGGGGTGTAACTCAGAGGTAGAATGTCCCTGGGTTCAATCACCAGTACAAAAGAAAGAAAGAAAGAGAGAGAGAAAAAAAATATTGAAGCCGCAAGGAGAGTATATTATAAATTGGAGAAAAGAAATTGAAATCTTCAACAGACACAATCTATACTCAAGCACTGTCAATGGGAAGCATACTCTGGCCCATAGCCTCACCAAATGGCCTCCTAATTGGTATTTTATTCTCTATGGAGTAATTTTTAGTAAATCAGCACTGTGTTGGTTTACTTGTGTATCCTAAATGATTTGGATCAAAGCCTTCTTTATAAACCAATATTTTGCATTTTAGTTTATGGATTAATACTCTGTGAGTGGGATTAATGCAAGTCTGCATGGCAGCTCTATTCTCAACATGTTGGATTTCCACTGCTGGAACCTGTGAGTCTACCCAATACCTCACTACCCAGCACTTTTTAATAAACTCAGGAGTGAAGGCAATGCCACCTTGTGAAACCCCTGGAGGGCAGCCACTTCTCTTACCAGCATGCTTAGGTTGCTGTGTGGTTTTCCCTCCAATTTCAACAGGAACTAAAGTTCAAAGAGAAAAATAGTCATGGTTTCAGTTTTAATAATTTCATTTTATTTTAGTGAACTAAAAAAAAAAAAAAAAAGAGCCAAAGCAGAGATTTCTAAGCTATACCTCATTTCCACCCTGATGTTTTCCAGTCATAATTACTGCTTGAATAAATAGTCTTTAAACCATGTTAGATTTTTTTCCTATTTGTTGGCAGTCTGTTGCCAAAAGGCACCTTAGAGCACTTCTAACACAACCTCCTCTTTTACAAAGGAGCAAACTGATGTTATTTCATCTACTCCTACAACAATAAAAAAGGAAATAAGTACCAAAAGAAGATTAAAATAACCAAGAAGTTGTTCCCCACTAATTAAAATCAGGAAGTTGGGTGAATTTGATGTTGGTTAGGAAACAGAAAATTATTTCAAAGAGACTCGCATATATTATTTTCTGTTGTTTATCCAACTGGAGCTGGTATAGGCTCTTCAACTTTGCCTTCAATTTTCTGGTTATTAATAGTTTTAATTAGCTTTTTCACATTTATGTGATGATATAAAAACAAGTTCCTCAGAAATATGTGTTTTTCTTTTACATATTTTCTAAGCATAAAAATTTGTGCTGCAAGATGAAATGTCACCCATTCCATGTTTTGTTTTGTAATTGTTTTAACAGGTATCACATTCCAAGTTTTGGCTTTGAGCATTAGGTGGAGACATATGTAACTGCCAAATCTTTAGGTCAAAAATGGTCAAGTATCCGCAATTACTTGTGGCTCAAATTAATGCCTACTGAAAAAAATGTAGTTTTTACTGCAAATTTCCTATTTTATAACCTTTCTGGACAATATTATCTAGGTTCTGATATGCAAACTAAGAATAAGAACATTTTAATTACTTCATTAAGTTTAATTTATAGTGAATAGCTATTTATCATAAAAAAACAAGTTTATTTCCCTAAAAAACGTATTTGTAATCACATAGGCCCTACATGTACTAATTAAAAATGAAAAGGAAGCCGGGGGTGGTGATCCCAGTACTTGGGAGGCTGATACAGGAGGATTGCAGGTTTGAAGACAGTCTCAGCAAGTAGTGAGAATCTCATCAACCTAGCAAGACCCTGTTTCCAAATAAGAATAAAATCAGGCTGGGAGTGAGCTCGAAGGTAGAATGCCTCTGGGTTCAATCCCCAGTACCACACACACACACACACACACACACGCACACACACACACATACATATATATATATACATATATATATATATTTGCTAAATGAAATAAGTCCAATAAAAAATAAGTTGAATGTAAAACCAGTTCAAATAAGAATAAACATAAGAGCCGGGCGTGGTGGCACACGCTTGTAATCCCAGCATTCGGGAGGCTGAGACAGGAGGATCCGGGTTCGAGGCCAGCCTCAGCTACCTAGTGAGGCACTCGGCAACTTAGTGAGACCCTGTTTCAAAAATAAAGAATAAAAAATATGGCTGGGGGTATAGCTCGGAGGTAGAATGCCCCTGAGTTCAATCCCCAGTACGGCAAAAAAAAAAAAAAAGAATAAACATAAGGGCTGGAAGTGTAGCTCAGTGGCAGAGCACTAGCTTAGCATGGGTAAGGCCCTGAGATCAATTCCCAGGACCACATAAAAGAAAAAAAAATCAGTAAAAGAATTCATTTATAGATATCTTGTTACATAGCTATCTGGATTTTAATGGGTTATCGGCAGATGGGAACTGTGAAAAAAAATTCTTCAACTCTTAATTGCTTTTAAAAATACCACAAGGCATCTGAAACCTAAGAATGTGTTGAGATGATGGAAAATAAGACATTTAGAGTAAAGGTCCATGCTTACCTGAATAACCTGTGTGACTAAATCATGCAATGCACTACCTAACATCAGCTCTCCTATGGATTCTAACTATGAAGATCTCAGATTTTCACAAAATTTCTATCCTTTTCAAAAGAGAATATAACCAAAAGAAACCGTTTGCAAAGATGGACTTGAATCAAAAAAACATAACCCACACAGTAAAGAATCTTACCCTGCCCTTATTGTAGACTGGTTAAAACTCTAAACAATTTTGAAGTCATAACTACTCCAAAAGTATGCATTCATTTTAGTCATAGATGGAATATGCAGTACATGCCTAACATGCTTCTCTTACTCTTCATTTCTAGGCATTGAAAACATGCCAACATGTTTTGTTATTTGGAACAAAATCAGAAATATACAAGAGGACAAGAGAAATTAAGAACTGATAATTTTTAAAAAGAAAGTGAAACAGCCATCTCATTAACATAAAATACCCAAGAAAATAATATAAATACTTCCAACTGACATTTCCTTCAAGTTCCACTTGTCCCAAGCAATTTGTAAAAGTTCCCAAGAATGTTATAATTTTAAAGACAGATATGCTCTTTCACATAATTTTATTCAAACATATATTATTTGAAATATGTAAGTAGGAAATTTCAATCTGAA
Source organism: Graphiurus murinus (assembly GCA_004027655.1). NCBI lineage: Eukaryota > Metazoa > Chordata > Mammalia > Rodentia > Gliridae > Graphiurus > Graphiurus murinus. The sequence continues at coordinate 59,925 of PVLC010007068.1, read as the reverse complement.
TTAAGTTCCAAAAGAAAAAAACAAAACTCTTGCTAGCAAAAAATGCAACGTGAGATAAAGCAATAACGGATCTTTACATTTACCAATATATGGACATATATGTATATGCGTGCATATACTTAGATAATTAACCATAAATGGTTTCACTTCTGCTATGTCAGAAAAACATCAATTGGTACAATTTATCAACTGAAAAGTTGAATTTATTTACATCCATTAAACATCATTAAATACAGCTAATGCCAAAAAACACTTATTTCTAATTATAGTTTTACCTATATTACACTAGGCTATGTGGTTTTAACAACAAATTGAAGAGAAATATCCTAAACTTGAAAAGGTCATGTGCTAACTTAAAAAAAGCAAAATGAGTTTCAGCAGCACTAAGTATACTGTAGTGATTAGATGAAACTTTATCATTTTCGTTGACTAAATTGCTTTACTTCAGGCTGTTCTTATAATTTGCAATGGTAAATTTGACAAGATGAAATTATAACTATAAAAGGAGAATAATAAATCAATGTTTTGTTTATAATATCAACAGGAAAATTGTAGACCATTCGAATATGTAATTCATTACTTTTGTATTTTATTTTATTTCTTTGGAGTCTTTTTTTTTTTTTTTTAACTGGGGATTAAATTGAGGGGTATTATACTTCTGAGCTATACTCCCAACCTTTTTTTGTTTTGTTTTGTTTTGTTTTGAAACAGTGTCTTGCTAGGTTCCTGGGAGTCTCACTATGTTGCTAAAGCTGTCTCTAACCTGCAATGCTCCTTACTGGGATTACAGGCAAGCATCATAATGCCTGGCTTACTTTTGTATTTAAAAATGGAATTTTCCTTTCTAAGGTTCCGAGGATCAAAAATTAGGGTAATTATAATATTTCCACTCACATGCTTGTCTTAACCTTGACCTCTGTCTGCATAGTCCATTTCATCTGTTAGACTCAAAATTACTGAGTCAAGTTTATTACCTCCTGGGTACTTCTTGTTCCTTCTCTTTCAGGCAATGAAATCAACTTGTATGTGTAGGTCATTTGTTCCTAATATGCAAGAACAAATTCAGTATTCTCCTCAGATACATGAAAAACTCTATGCTTTATAGTATTTGAGGATGGAAAAAAGGAAAAGCATTAATTGTAACTTTAAGAACTTTCAACTTTATTAGTCAGAAAAAGAACTTTACACTATTTTCAATTTGAGAACTATATTTTAGAATTTGCTAAGGACATCTCATATCATTTGCCATATTACACCCTGCATCATTATTACTTCTGAAATACTAAAGTTGTTTTAGGGACCTCTCAGCTGCACAAAGGTAAGAGCTATTTCTTATTCATCTTTTCCATGCTTTACAGCAATGCTCTTCAAATTTAATGTGTACAAGAATCACCTAGGGATCTTGTTAGCACGAAGATTCTGTTTAGTAATTCTGGGATGAGCCCTAAAACACTGCTATTTTGACCAACTGCATGATTATGCTGACTCTGCTCGTCTGAGAACCACGCTGTGAGGAGCCAGGGTGTAGCACACCCAACTAAAGCCAAGAGCCACTTAAAGGCATTTCAGTTTCCATTGAGAGAAATGCCTAGTTAGCTTTTACAGAAAGTCAAATTATTGAGTACCCATGCTATGCCAAATATAGTTGATAACTCTCAGAGGAAAGTATTATTATTATTATTATCTCGATTTCACAGGTAGAGAAATTAAGGCACTAAGAGGTAAAATATTGTAACTCAGGCTTGACTGAGTTAAAAAGCCTCTGCTCATAATCAAATCATGTTTCCCTTAGTGTCTTGTCACCATAAAGATTTAGCTTGGATGCACTTGCTCTCCTTTGTCAGGAAAAATCTTCCTCATCCTTCACAGCCCAGCGGTATGCCATGTTTTTACTTCTCTCCACTTTGTGTAAGTTCCTATAGACTGGATGTGTATGAACACCCATATTTCATATGTCAAAGCCTCATTTCCTAATATGATGATATTAAGCGAGGCCTCTGGGAGTTGATTAGGTCACACGGGTGGAGTCCTTATTAAAGGCATCAGTGCCCTTATAAAAAAGGCTCCACAGAATTCCTTTGCCCCTTCCCTCACTGCGGACACAGTGAGAAGGCGGCTATCTGTGAACCAGTAAGCAGGCTCTCATCAGACATGAGCTGGATCTGCCAGCACCTCCATCTTGGGGTTCCCAGGCTCCAGAAGTGTCAGGAATAGATGTATGCTGTTGAAACCACCTGGGCTATGATGTTTCTGCTATCGCAGCCTTACATTAAGCACCTACCTTTCCCTGCATAGCACTTGCCAGAGAATCACGGTCGGCTCGGTGGAGATCCCTTGGTCTTCTTTGCCAGAGGTCCAAAGCTTGAGTTAGAACAAGTTATTATCCACTGTGGATATCCAATACCTAAAACATGGGAGCCTTTAAAAAGATACTATTCCCTGGCACCAAGTCCAGAGATTGAAATCTGTCTTGTCTAGGTACCAATGTGTTTGTAAAACTCCCCCAAAAGATTCTAAGGTGCTTCCAGGTGAAAACTTCTCATGCTGAGCCTCATAAAACATAGTGAGTGAGGACTTTCACCCTCACAAGGTTCCTCTGACTGATATGTTGAGTACAGTCTGCAGGGGAACAGAGTCAAGGCCAAAGCTGTGGAGTCAGAGGCCACTGTAATAACATGACCTAGAGTGAACAGTGGCCTAGACCAGGCTCATGAGAAACAGTCATGGTCCTAGACACATTGTTCACAGTTAAGCCAATAAAGATTAAGGGCAAATGGGAGTGGGGTGTGGAAGGTAGAAATGGATTGATGATAAATTAGGTTTTTAGCCTGAGCCACTAGAAGACTAGGCTTTCTACTTGCTAAAATGAGGAAGACTTCAGATGGAATAAATAATGTGTAAGCGGGTGGCACTATTTGTTCTGAAAGTAGGCCAACCATCCACCCCCGAAGTCACTGTTACTTCAAATGAAGCCTGCCTTGTATTAGGGGATTTCTTTCCCCTGTTTTAGTCTTTTCTTCCTACAGCCTTTCTCTAAACCTTTCCTTCCCTGAGCCAACTTCTTAGCTCTTTCCAAAGCCCCTGTTTCCCTGTGGATTTCTTCCCAAGCTTTCCCTATCCTCACTGGAGTTTATATTCTTGCTTCTTCCTCTACCTTGAGACTACTGTTACCCAGGTCTTTCTGCTTTCTTCTCTGTGCTAAACCTGGGTTGCCCTGCCCATCAGCAATCAGTATAAGCCCACAATCCCTCTGTCCATGTGAGAGCAAACAAAAACTAACTCTGCCACTCTCTATAAAACTAAGCTTTTCAGTTTAGACTTTTCCAATATGAAAACAAAATCCCTTTCTAAGTAGGAGTTGAAAGATGCAGTATATCAAAAATAATATGTTCCACTTAACTACGTCCTGAAAGTTATTTTCACAGACAAACCAATGATGCATCTAACTATACTCCTGGAGAGAAATTGGACTCTGTGGTATCTTATATGGTAAGCAAAAACAATTAGCCACCTTGTGATAGTTTATGATCATGAAAATTACATTCAATAACTTTTCCTCCATATCTAAAATCACTTCTCTCCTATGCCCAAAATCTGTGATTATGAAGAAGAAACAAGCTGAGTAATCCAAATTGTTATGCTTGCATTTAAGTTCTAAAGTAAAATAATTTTTTGATTATACCACAGCTTTACAGTTTACACTAAATACAGGAAACATTTAATGCTGCTAAATCTAGAGAGAAGAAGGGATGCTTTTAATATTAGCTTTGCCCATAAGTGATATCATTCTATCTGTTATCATCAAAAGATGGTTCAAATAAAAGAGAAAGGCTCTTAGGAAGCTCGGTGTTCTGCGAGCTATACATTAATTCCACTAGAAATCTCAAAGAAATTCTCACCTCAAAGAAGAGCAAAATAAATTTAACTAGTTCTAGATGTTAAATATCTCTTTGAAAATGAAGCTAATAAATTGGAGAGTGATATATATATATATATGGATACCAAAAATAGATACCAATATTTATATAGTTCTATTGTATACCAGGATGCACCTCATTTGGGGCTCACTATATAAGTTGATTGGAACTTGGCTTGCTCAGGAAAGAGAAGTTAACAAGGCAATTATTCATGTGCTACCTAAATCAGACAGGAATCTGAGCCTTCAAAATGGCACAGTTCATAAAGGAATAATCCCTATTCCACCCCAGAACTCACCAATATATGCTATTCCTGAACTAAATCTTCTTATTCCTGTAATTCTACAATCACACAAATTGTTTTCAGAAGCTTACAAAATGATTCTGTGGTTAAAATGGAATATCTTTTGCAACATCAAGGCATATGACCTGTTTAGAGAGGCCTGTTCTTGAATTAATCAGCATTTTCCAGCTCATCTTCATGTGTCTTCTTTTCCTATCTCTTGCATAGTAGTACGGGAAATATGATACTTGTTAAGAACACATACATACGAAGTAGACGAATGGGGCAAAAGGACTGAGGGTGAGTGGAAATGACGGGGAGAAGAGCACTAAGGTTGCAGAAGTCTAACTTTATCCAGGGAGGAGAGACAAGAGCATGGAAAAGAAGAAAGAGAAAAAAAGAACAATTTGTAAGCGCTAAGAACAATTTCCATCTGCTTCTCTATTTAGACTCAGGCCAGTTCCTACTTGAGTAGGAAAATCTGTACGACATCTATAGAACTTACCTTATTAATATCAGAATTCTTAAGCCTTGAGATGCTGAGAGAGAAAACTATCAGGTCAAATCATGCGAAATTGACTATCCTATAAAAACAGTGATTTTATCTGGCTCAACCTAAGACAAATATTTTCATAGCAATGCTTTTTTATCTCCTTAATTATCACTCTTCTTTCTTCCTCCCAACCCTGACTTAAGCAAATATGCTAGGAAATGCAATATTCAGAAAGTTTCCCCAAAGATAGCTCTAGTGCTGTTTCAGTCCACACAGCTAGCCATGAGTTAGGGGGACCAGCAATCAGCGATCCCCCAGATCAGTGTCAAGTCCACATCACTCTGTGACAATTGAGTGGCTGAGGGGTGTCTGAGGAGAGGAACAAAGTATAAGAAAGAGCTAGTGTCAGAGTTTTCTGCACACTCTCAATTTCACTGAGGGACAAAATTATATCGACTGAAATAGAACTTTCTTCTTCCCCTGGTACCAGAGAACAATAAAGGAATAAAAAAAAATGAGTCAGCAGAAAGAATGACATTTCCTTCTAGTTCCATGGGTTAGTGGCATTTTTTAAAGTAAATCCCAAGTGTGACAAATTCAAGAGTCTTCTCCTACTGATTGGTCAATGTGATTGACAATAAGGGATCCTCTAAATAGACTTTGGTCCTACAGCAACACATCTTTCAGGGTTGGACAGGGGAGCCCACAAAAGGATTATATGCCCTCAGTTCTTATTATGTCCTAAAAAATAAGAGCTCATACCACGCACAGCAAATCTCCCCCGTTAACTGGAAGCTAAAGAGAAATTTTCAAGTCCATGGAGGTGTCTCCAGTGGGTTTAATAAGATCAACCATGGAGTACACAGAGGGAAAAAGATAAAATTATATATATATATATATATATATATATATATATATATATATATATATATATATATATATATATAGTGCAGTATCTGATCAAGCCAAACTAATCTCATAAGCAGATAAAAGGATTTGAGGTGGGTATCCAGGGGCATTCTACTTCCAAACTCTACCTCCAGCCCTTTTTTATGTTTTATTTTGAAACACAGTCTTGCTAAGTTGCTGAGGCTTTCCTTGAACCTGCAATCCTCCTGTCTCAGCCTCCCAGGTAGTAGGATTACAGGCATGCACCACCACATCCGACTAGATAAAGGGAATTTAATTGGATTTTACATCTGAATGTGCTTGAATGTCCTGAAGACTCTTAAATTTCTTTTCTCAAGTTGCACTCCAAGGAGGGAAACTAAAAATATTGGGTAAATGTTGTGACTATCTGCCATTAATGGTAATGCCATGCCATTAGTTTAAATAATTGCAAAGAAACCTTCCAAAAGCTTTCAATAATAATCCTTCCTTCCATTATTTTTGGGGGGGTTACTGGGAACTAAACCTTTGGGCATTCTACCTTTGAGCTACACACAGTCCTTTTTATTATTGTTATTCTAAAACAAGGTCTCATTACATTGCTGATGGTCTAAGTTACTGAGGCGGGCCTCAAACCTGGAATCCTTCTATCTCAACCTCCCAAGTATCGGAATTACAGGCATGTGCCACCACACTTGACAACAATAATTTAAAAAATATTTAAACCTAACTCTCAATGATAGATACATCTTTACTTTCTTTCAAAATTGAATGGCTAAGAAACTTTTTCAAGAAACAGAGTATAGGTGCCCCTTAAATTTTCCCTTTTCTATATTTTTGCCAGAGCTAAATTACAAGCAATATATTTGTGAATTTTAAAGTCAAAGAAATGAAATTCAGCACAGCATTTACAATGGTGATTTCTCATTCCAATAATGATGAAATCTCATAAATTTTAGGCTTTGCAAGAATAAGCAGATTTGTTTGGTTTATTTTTAAACTTATAGGCATCAACAAATAGCATAGTTTCCAAATATTTTATTTGATCTGATTTTTTTAAATTTGGCTGGGAATTTGCTTAAAACATTCACAAGTTTCCATTTTATTGGTTGCTAGATGTGCTTTTGTTTGTAGATTCATTATGCCTACTTTTAAACTGCTTTTTTGGCCTTACAGTCTACATTTAAATGCATAAACACATAAGAAGAAAATAACCAAAAGCTACTTCAGATCTGAGACGCAATTTTGAAAGTTTTATTGAAGCTCAAACTGAGCTGCACCAGTAACAGACACCACTCGTTAGTAACAAATAAGAGAAATACCACACACACAAAAAATAAGTTCCACAAAATGTTTTCGTTTCAACCAGTGATCATGACAAACGTTCCTACACTAACAAACTTGTGATGTCTGTTCATAGTGGCACTTGTCACACTTGTCACACTTGTCACACTGCAGTGCTCAGTGGAGGAGTCTCCTGAAAATGCAGATTGTGTTGTGAGGACTGGGATGGGCCTGGAATTCTACATTTTGAGATCTCCCTGGTAGTGCTGCTACTGTGATCTGAGGGCCAGATGCTGAGTAGCAAAAGTCTATAAGGAAGCCGGGCGTGGTGGCGCACGCTTGTAATCCCAGCGTTCGGGAGGCTGAGACCAGAGGATCCGGGTTCGCGGCCAGCCTCAGCTACCTAGTGAGGCCCTTCACAACTTAGTGAGACTCGGTTTCAAAATAAAGAATAAAAAATAGGGCTGGGGGTATAGCTCGGAGGTAGAATGCCCCTGAGTTCAATCCCCAGTACCGCAAAAAAAAAAAAAAAAAAAGTCTATAAGGTACTAAGCATAATCCTACGCATGTTTTTGTTTTATTATGTTTTTTGGTTTTGTTGTTGTTTGTTTGTTTTACATTTAACCTTCTTTCCTACTCCAAAATAGAGAGAGGGTATATCATCCCCGCCTATCATATATGGAAACAGAAGAAAAAAGAGATTTCACACAACTAGTGAGTGAATGATAGGATCAAAGTGTGAACCCTGTTCCCTTTGAAGCGGAAGCCCAAGCCTCATCTACAATATTTCACTGCCTTCATCTTTCAAGAAAAGAATCTGCAATTATCAGTAGTTAATGCTACTTACTGGCGATCTTCTAATCCATGATGAATTGATTCAAGTCAGCAATAGAGGGTTTTAAAAATGCAGATGCTTAGACCCCACTCCAGTGTACTTCTTCCATGAATGTAGTGGAAACTGAGAATTTTACATATTTGCACCATCGCCACAGGTGACTCTGGGAGTCACTAAAGTTGTTATGCCATCGAATAAAAAAGACAAAGCAATAAATACTATCTGCATTCCATTTGTTATTGAGAAGGCAAGGGGTAGATGTGGCTCATCACACCAGGGGGCTTGAGAGGAAAGACTCCATCTTTTTTAAAAGTTAGATGTTTATTTATCGTTTGCTCTGGGACTAAAGCACACACAAATGCAATCTTTCAATTAATCACCTGTCCTGTAGTCCTTTGAAATCCTCCCTGTGTCATGAAAGGCTCTGATCCAGGAGACCTGGGTGTGCCCTGCTGCTTCAAGGAGAAGCTGTTTTATTCTAGAATCTCCCTAGGAATCCAGGCTCTGGCAGGTTCTTTTCTCTCTCCTTTGATGTCATTTCCAAAGCAAGGGCATGTAATCAGAAAAGACATGATTAGTCAGAGCTGCTACAGAAGACCATACCCATGTTTTCTGGAGCTTAAGTAGTACAGGCTTCACTCCCTTTTATTCCACTCTCACAGACAGATTTTTAAAGTAGAACCAACCATTTTAAAGTTCTTTTATACTGAGACGTTTGTGCAGGGTGGAGCAATAACATTTAGGAAGAACTCTGGACAGCACAAACACAGTCTAACAAAAAGAAATGAAACAGACTGGGGCTTACAACATACAATTTCCCCCAGGCAGAAGTTGTATCCGCCTAAAGGATAACTCCACAGGTGCCTAGAGGTTGCTCACCTATCTTACCATGACTTTAGGCCACAGTTGACTCGGTAGTGATAGGGAAACACAGATTCCGCGCCAGGGCAGTGGCAATCTGACACCAGTGACAGACCGGTACCAGTTACTCAAGCCATGTCGGGAAAGATACGCGACAGTCCTAGAGTTCTCCTATTTTGTCAATATTAGAAATGACCAATCACAAAAAACATGAACAACAACACCTGCTGGTGAGGGTGTGGAGAAGTGGGAACCCTAATACATTGTTGGTGGGATTGCAAACTTGTGCAACCACTGTGGAAAACAGTATGGAGGATCCTCACACGAATGGGAGTGAACCTACCATATGACCCAGCAATACCACTACTGGGTATATACCTAAAAGAATGGAAACCAAACTACCAGACCGATGCATGTGTATCTATGTTTATAGCAGCTCAATTCACAATAGCCAAACTATGGAAGCAGCCAAGATGTCTAACCACAGATGAATGGATTACAAAACTATGAGATATGTACACAATGGAATTTTACTCAGCCATAAAGAAGAACAAAATCATGTTCTTTGCAGGGAAATGGATGCAACTGGAAAACATTATGTTAAGTGAGATTAGTCAGTCACAAAGAGTAAAGAAGCATATGTTCTCCCTAATATGCGGATGCTAGGGAGAAGATGGGGCATAGGAGGGTCTCCAGATGAAAAGGAGAG
>PVLC010007068.1:0-50555 GCA_004027655.1 Graphiurus murinus | reverse complement strand
CTACATGCTGTACTTACACAATCATATCAAGGTCACTCACTGAAGTGAACCTGAGGGGGAGGGAACGGGGTGGGAATTGGGGAAGGGGTCAAATGAGAATTTTGTGCAAATATGTTGTTAACAACTTGTACTTAACAAAGATGTATGCTATATTGCACGAATTACTACAATAAAAAATTTTAAAAAAATAAAATAAAAATAAAAACAAACAAACAAACCAAAAAAAAAAAAAACAAAAAAAGAAATGACCAGACATTTATAAAATAAAATCCAAATTTATCAGAAAGAGGCCCAGCATACTTAATTTCAGCATTCCTTATTCAAAATATATGAAGAGCAATGCTCTCAAGGTCATCAATTTACTTTTTAGAATCATCAGGAAACTGTGGGCTATTATTGCTTTTGTCAAGAAAATCCAGCTGCTAGAAGTGAACATGTGACACAGCTACTCAATCATATCTTTCATTCATTGTGGTGCACACACAGGAATATTTTAATATGAGTAATTTTGATGGAGTCTTATTCCAAAGAAGACTTTACATGTATTATTGGGGGTGGGGGATACAACACAAAACCAGAAATACAATGGATTACTTTCCAAGGAGAAGAGTCTAAATACCACTTCTTATTTGTATATATATTTTAGATAACCCCAAACTAAGTGCAAAGCTATCCATGGAAGCTCTGTTAATATGACATTGAAAAGCTCTTATTAATAGAAACATTTCCTTTATGTGTATCATGTAGCATCTGAGAGCTTGTTAGAAATGCAAAATCTCATGTCTCACCCCAGACCTACTGGATCAGTCTGCATTTTAACAAGATCCCTAGATGGGTAATAGGCACTTTAAAGTATGAGAAACACTGGTGTAGCCGTTATGAAGCTAGATATTTTATAAATGTTTTACAATTTAGTTCTCATAACAACACTATGAGCTAGATACCATAATGCCTTCATCCAGAGCCCACAGGCATGTGTTGGGCAATATGCAAGGTTAACACACTTTTCACATGAAAAGTTTCATAGTTTTCAATTGACTTTCGAAAGAATTTATGAACACCCAGAATTTAACAATAACTGCTTGAAATCTTTTTTTTTTTTTTTTTTTTTTTTTTTTTTTTTTTTTTTGCGGTACTGGGGATTGAACTCAGGGGCATTCTACCTCTGAGCTACACCCCCAGCCCTATTTTTTATTCTTTATTTTGAAACCGAGTCTCACCAAGTTGCAGAGTGCCTCACTAGGTAGCTGAGGCTGGCCGTGAACCCGGATCCTCTGGTCTCAGCCTCCCGAATGCTGGGATTACAAGCGTGCGCCACCGCGCCCGGCTACTGCTTGAAATCTTTATCATAATTATGTATAGGTGAAAATAAGCAATTTAAAAGGTAAGAGAATGCAATCCACAAAAATGTCTTAACATTAATACATTAACCCCTAAAATTCAAAGAAGAAAACTACAACTGAAGAAGTTACATTCTAAACAGCAATTTATATTTATATATGTCTTTTAAAAATCTGTGGCCATGAATTTTTTCTCTCTTGATAATTTTAGGATGCTTAAAATTATAAATAAAAGAATTACAAGTGAAGAGCACTATGCTAAAACTGTAGGTTCAACTGAAGTTCAGCTCATAACTATAGATTTAAAAGTATAGGCAAGAGCATAGCTACTAGAATCCAATCTAATTCTGGGTTTGAATTTTAGGGCTACTTGTTATTGTATATGTAATCTTGAGAAAATCTTGTGGTTTTCTAAACTGTATTTTTCCAACACAGAATGAAGATCAGAATTGAACCAATCTATATGTTTGTTACTCTATTAAGATAATATATAAAAAGCCTGCCAATATAGTAAGTACTCAGTATAATCAGTTATTATCAAAATCACTGAAGCTTACCAGTGATTATTATATTATTATAGGAGACTTGCTGAAAATTTTCCAAGGTCCAAGACAGTAACTCATCAATTTTATAATTTCTATTAATCAAATCATAGGCATTTAAAGAATGAAGTGCTGATCCAAAAGGAAAGGAGAGAGAGGGTTGGTGGCACCTTTACATTTTTAGAGTGAATTCCTTTACATTTTTGGAGTGGTTCTCAAAATATGGATGTCAGACTAGTAGCATCACTCTCTCTCTGGAACTTGTTAGAAAAGTCGGCTCAAGGGCCCCTCCCCACACTTAGTAAACCAAGAACTCTGCAGGTGGGATCAGCAATCCTTGTTATCTTCCAAGTCCTCCAGCTGATGCTGATACACACTGGAGTTTGAGATCCATGATATAAACGAAAAGAATTTTTAGACCTACAAACAACTCTGGAAACAAATACACTTCCACCTGGTGTGGGAGGTCAGTCCCTTTCCAGTACAGACGCCTGAGCTATGATTGTCTCCCTTGTGATCTCTGACAGATGTCATCATGATTAGGATCTGCCCACAAAGAAAGTCAGCTTAAACTAAGGAGGCAGAGGAACTTTCAACTTCCAAAGGTTAGGGTGCTATCCTCCAGACTCCCCCACCTCATCAAATAGAATTGATTTAATCACTGAAATTATGTAGTGCTGTGAAGACTTGCATTAATAAACACTTTCACTGATGCTATGCACGTATATGAAACTATCAGTGCCGTTCTCAACCTCATATGCTGGGAAGGGGAGGAAAAGGAGAGGGAGCAGGGGAAACTCACCAAGTGCTGTGTACATGTATGTCTCTATCACTCTGAACTTCATTATGATGTGAGACTATAATGCACCAACAAAAGTATATTAAAAAATAACATCATTTTCTACAGAAGTAAATTTCAAGTCAGACTGTAGGACAAGTTGGACATCTCTTCAGGTTTAAAACAAACACTGTTAATTAATAAGAACAAAATGAGGGAGAATACAAAGCACAGAGGCTAAGAGTATTGACTCCAAAGTTCCACTGCCTGCTTTCCTCCCTGGGCTTCCAGGTTCAAGCTCAGTGGCCACTAATGAGCCAGGCTGTGCCTCAGTTCCTTTGTATTCCAGTGGGATAATCATAAGAGGACCCATCTCATAAGATATTAAAATTCAAAGGAATTCGGACATGTAGAATACAGAGTGCTGGATCCCTAGTAAATGCTCAATAAATTCAATTTTGAAGATGGTATATGAAATATGAACAAAAATGTTGTTTTTTTTTTCAGCCATCCTCAGTCTTATAAAAAAGAATCGATTTTCTTCAACATGGGGTATGCCCAAGAGCCTTTTGTTTTGATGCTCTGCATGACACTGACAGTAAGATCACAGTCTACATGGTTGTTTTACTTAATTATTCCATGCACTTTTGCCAGGTTTTTTTTTTTCAAGCAGATTGCTGAGAAGCAAGAGAATGGGACCTTTCCTGTGTTTTCTCGCACCCCCACGGCTCCTGTCTCATCCTCACAGCTAACACATTTATCTATGATATACAATAGGAAGAATAAAAATCTGAACTATAAAACACAAATTTAGGACTTTAAAAAGTCCTCCAAAACTAGAAATACATTCATATAGCTTAAATATTACTAAAATTATTTTAAGTTTATTACTAGCAGGCATCTGCCAATCAAGTAATTTCTATAATATCAACCATAACAGGGAGCTGGAGTCAAATCACCTTCAAACTCTGTAATCAACCTGCCCCTCAATAAGTAGCAATCTGTTTATGGCCCTGAACATAAAGAGCAATGAAAATTATACCATCTGGCCTTTCTAAAACTCCTTTAGGTGGTCTTAGCAATGCTCCAACAGGGGGGCATTACCTGAAATCAAACCTCAGCTTCAATTTATTGCCACATTTCCAGGCATTCCATGTCAAACATACTATAAATAGCAGGATCTTAAAACTACAAGTCCAGTCTAATTCACAATGTACCTCCACATTTTTCCTTTCTCTACTACAACTGTCCAGCCAGAGAGAAATGCCATCCTGGTGGATAATTCTGGTTGAGGAACAGTCCCTGCAGATCCACTGTAAATGGGACATGGTCCCTGGAGCTGGGCTGTGGAGATACAGTGACCATGTTCCATCATCAGAGTACAATGGACTCCCCCCCCCCACATCTCCCTTCCTCCCCTCCCCTCACACTCTAAGGGCATAGCTATGACTTTCTATAGATCCAGGCACCAGGGAACAGTCCAACATACTTTGGCAAAGGAATTATTCCATTCTGTGAGGAAGAGGATAGGAGGAGAGTGAAAAGAAGAATCTCCTGCTTGGATGCTGGCCATCTAATTAAACTCAGAAAAGTATTGATTCTGTCCACTTAGATTAACTTTAATTTCACATATAATTGAATTTCAGATTCAAATTAACCAATGTGGATCCCTGAAAGCCCTCCAAAAATGTATCAAATTATTCTAAGTAAAATTTCCCAAGTGAATGTGATTGCATTCTGACTGGATTTGTTGCTTATTTCCAATTTGAACATGCAATCTCTAGCACAAATGGATAAATTGAGGCAGTGCATTAAATAAAATGCAGGCGATATGATTCTGCAAACAAAGAAAGCAAAGTCATTCTCATTTTCATGAAGGGTATACTCTTCCAGTGGTTTATAAAATATTCAAGACTAGCATTTTAAATCAAATTGTTGGCATGTGTAATAATTTTTCACCTAACACATCATACATTATAAAGGCATTTGCATATATTAAAATCCAAATATTCCAAAGTTCACTCATGGTGACAAGGATATCAAATCTGGGATCCCAAGCTTGACTAACCAGTATCTAGCTGGTGTGTTCCACGTCGGTACCAAATGCTGAGCCAGAGGAAATGAACCAAGTACTTGCATCTGGGCCTGAATAATTCTCAGTGTCAGGTCATAAATCTCCTGACAGGGAAGTATTAGATCTAAAATCACTTCTCAAAGAATTTGCCGCATTATTTTCTTCAGATGATTTGATACACAGCACCAATTTTGTTATCTCTGCCTCCATGTGGCTATAATTGAGTCTGAAGACAGAGAGGACCAGATCACTTATCTATGCATTTTTACCAAGGCTTGACTGCCTTGCTGGTCTATTTTTCACAGAATTATCAATCACTAATATTGAATATGTTTTTCCTGAAATCAGCTAAAACAGGCTTAGGATGTATGGATGGCAGACAGAACTCTCAGATGATGAAGAAATGTTTTCCTTGAAAAAATGAACTAATAGTCCTCAGAGCTATCCTTAAGGCCTAAGACAAAGGCCTGGGTAACTGCATTTAAGAAAACATGTGCCTTACATCTAATATTCCAAATCTCTATAAATTTTAGGGAAAATTCTGAAGGGTTTTAAAATATTTTTATCGAAAAAAGCAGATAGACCTTTAAAAGCACAAAATAATTTTTCTCCTTCTGGACATAAATACTGAAAGTCCCTAGTCAAACCATTAAACTGTTAGCAAATTGCATTTAGTGAACATTAAAGGAGACCACTTTAATCTTCCAAGAGAAGATTGTCCAGGACAGCATGCAAAGATTTCTTACCATGATTACTGCTCAGAAGCTAAAAATAGTCACCCAAGAAAACTGAGATCAAGCAGCTTCCTGACACACACCCGACCTAATTCAACAACCTGATCTCTATCAGTCCCAGCTCAAGACTCAGGGTTGTGAAGCTTCTGCTAAGAAAAAGAGACCACACAGAGGACTCAGAATCCTAAGGACAGTTTATATTTAAAATATTCAGGCTTGATAAAGAATAGGAATTGTCTAATATCTGCTAAAAGAGGGCCTATGAAATTAATTTTTCATACAATGAGATATTACATAGCTGTGAAAAAGAAGGAAGGAGGAATTTCCATATATTGAAAAATCTCTACAAGAAGATTAAAACAAAGCACATAATATTTACTACACACAGACACATAGAACGCATTGTAGAAGGCCACACAAGAAGAAAGAGTGATCGTTTCTGGAGAGAGGGCAGAGACAGCTAAGGAAAAGAGGGGATAAATATAGACTTTTCATGTCATGGTTCTTCTATCTTTGAATTTTGTATCTGTACATCCAATGCACATTTAAAAGCAATTTAATAATACTAGGAAAAGAATAATGCCTGTGTTAACTAAAAATATTGAGCCAGCCAGGCTTGGTGGCTCATGCTTGTAATCCCAGTACTTGGGAGGCTGAGACAGGAGGATCCAGGTTCACAGCCAGCTTCAGCTACATAGGGAGGCTCTCCACAACTTAGTGAGACCCTGTTTCAAAATAAAGAATTAAAAGTAAATAGGACTGGGGGTGTAGCTAGGAAGTAGAATGTCCCGGGGTTCAATCCCCAGTACTGCAAAAAACAAAAACAAAATCATATATATATATATATATATATATATATATATATATATATATATATATATATAGAGAGAGAGAGAGAGAGAGAGAGAGAGAGAGAGCTGTATTAGCTGTATTAGCAGTACTTCAGATCTAAGGGTATGATCCAGAACAGCAATGCTGACAATATCATTATATCCTCTCTTCCCTCACCATGAAGCCACACTTAACAAAGACGGAGTCTTAGGATCTTAGGTCTTTGGATCTTAGGTCTTCCCTGGATTGTTTAAAATTTCTCATGGTAGTACCATGAGGGTAGTTTGGTGGCAACAGTTATTTTCCCTCTTTATTTGTCTCTATCAGCCTCTTTACAAAAACTTCCCAAAACATACATTCTAACTTAAAAAAAAAATCCTGCAATGGAAAGGCAACTCTCCAGCCAGTTTCCAGCCACCCCATCCTTCATCTCCAGATGCTTCTATCCTATTTAGAAATTCTGAGGTTGCTACGACATTCCCCAGTATTTGGGAGGAAATATTTCCTACTTGATATCTCTCTCTCTAATAGTAGTATAATCTGAAGATATTGACGAGGCAAGACAGAATAAGAGATGCTGTCACCCTCTAAAGACTTTCTGGGCCACCACTTGCCAAACTATTATGGGCATCAGAACCTTCAGGAGCAGATGTTAAAGCTCACGGGACTGGATTCCACCAGCATCTGCTTGGGAAGGGCCAGCCATGCTGCTGGTCCAGGGACAAGACTCTGAGGATCACTGCCCCATCACATCCCTCCAACAAAGATGTTAAATAACACAGCAAGAAACACCTGCATTTTATTACTTTGCAGCCAATTTGAAAGACATGATCTTTTTTATTACAGTAACATTCTTTAGAATCTAGACATTGAAGTAATTGGATTTGAGGATTTTTTTTCCCCAGCCAAGCAAGTATTAAATTCTGGTGATCTCCTTTCATTAATTGAAAGCAATCTTGCCAGGGCATGAGGAGGCTCTGATAAAGTACTATCACAGCAAATGTTTCTCAAACTTCCTTAGGTTCTGTTTGCTTACAGAACAATAAATGTTCCCTGTTTGGAAATAGTCCCCAAATGTTCCCTCTTGTTTAAATTGCATGAATTCTTAACAGACGCGGCACACATATTGTAATCTACGACTGAATGGAGGCCTTTCTCTCCTCAAGGAGACTGGAAGGGTGCTATTTTGGGGAACAGTGAGGCTACCTTTACCATTTTTTTCCTACATCGCAAAATACTGCAATAAAGTATTGCTCAACTCAGACTGAAACAATTTTCCCATCTGTCAAAATATTTTAAATAGTATCAAGCTGGTATTACTTTGTCAAAACACTTCATCAGAGACAGTATCTAAATTTAAACAAGCAGTTCCTCGAACTATGTAAGGAAGGTGAATAAACTGTCACTGACTGACAGCAGTATAGTTTTTGGAAAACCTGCGAGGTCTCATTACAAAGACCCTGAAGGAAATGGGTGTTAAACCGAGGATAAGTGGACATGGAGAGAAGGAAAATAAATACTGCGTAAAAGGCTGAGCATTTCATTGTCCTTGAAATGGGGTACTTCAATTCTTCTCCAATGCCATAGAAGTTCAGCTTTACAATAATTGTGGTCAAAGTCTCAGTAAACCTGTAATTGTGCCATGTAATGTGGGGATACAGATCTCATGGAAAAATCTTAACAAGCCCACACAGGAGCTTGGGACTTGGAGTTGATAGGAATCCTCTCCACAGTCTAACTAGACAGCCTGTGTAGTAGAAATTCGACCTGAAGGCAGGATATTAAGCAGGCATTCAGCGAATCCTACTTTTCTGCCTTCATGTTCATCCATGAAAACTCACAGTAACCTCCAGAACTTGAGTTTAAATTAAGAGACTTTGTGAAGAAGAGGGAAAATAAGTTACACAGTATGTATAACTTACAGCCTGGCTTTGCATTTTCTCCACTTCTTTTTGCTTTAAGTCTGGCATAAGAAAAGAATGAGCAGAACATTCTCTCCAGGTCAGACATACATAACATTTTTTTTTTCTCCACAAAATAGCTTATCTTCAATCACCTAGAGAAGATGCCAAAACTTTCATTTACCTTTAAGACACTTGAAATACAATACCATGTGCTAAATTCAGGTCAACTATCACTTTTGGAGGGAGTATGGTATATTTAGAACAAACAATGATTAGGCTACAAACTCTCCAAAGCTTAAGTAAATACAAATCTGAGTTCAATTTTTTGTTTGTTTGTTTGCTTTCTATTCTCACAGAAAATGTTATTTTCTTGTTTATGGTTGAACAAACCTAAACAACTGTGAAAGTAACAGGGTTAAAATGGTGACCTTTTTTGCTTCATTGAAGCTTAAAAATGCTCTATACAAGCTTGGTTTTCCAAATTTCACATTCTAAATAATATATTTCAACTAGACTGCGAGAATGCAGTTTGCTAAGAAGTTTCTAAAAAAAGTATCAATTAGTGACACTGTTAAAATGTTTAAACTAGTTGGCAATCGAAACATAAAGCTAAAAGCAAAGTAACCAGGTACAGTAGCACATGTCTGTAACCTCAGTACTTGGAAGGGTGGTTTGAGGCTAGCCTCAGAAATTTAGTGAGGCCCTCAAAGCAACTTAGTGAGATCCTCTTTCAAAATGAAAAAAATAAAGTAGGTCTGGGGCATAGCTCAGAGGTAAAGTGACCCTGGGTTCAATCCCCAGTTCTCATTTCTCTCTCTCTTTCTCTCTCTCTCTCTCTCTCTCTCACACACACACACACACACACACACACACACACCTAAAACAAAAGACTTCAAATTATATTTAACTTAAACAGCTTATGTTTGTATACTTGTAATGTTATATATAATATATATTTGAGACCTACAAGCATACATATATGTGTGTGTGTGTGTGTGTGTGTGTGTGTGTGTGTGTGTGTTTGTAGGTCTCAAATATTTTCTTCTACTTTTTAAAAGATTTCAAATGTTTTTCTTCTTTTTCATACTTATATTAGTGTGTTTGTAATTATAAATCACAGTGAGGTTCAAAGTAATACATACATACATATATATAACACTTGATGTGTTTCCTTCTGTATCCCACCCTCCTGTACATGTTAGTGAAATTAATAGTGGTACCTTTTTATATGGACATAGCATTTGAAAAAAATAAATATATATATGTATGTATAAATACATACTGAGATATATATTTATATACTGAAAAAAATATACATATGTACTGTTTCTTTCCTCCATATTCCTTTTCCCCCTCCCCACTTCCCTTTCTCAGTCAAAGGGAGGAAGAAAGGAAGGTTGGGAGGGAGGAAGGGAAGGGGGAGAGGAAGGCAGGGGAGGGGAGGGAAGAGGAGGAATAGAGATTCATAAGAACAAAGTCAATTTGACTTTATCTTCTAGAGGCTAGGTTCAGACTTTACATACTTTTTTTTATGAACTAGGAATTTTGCTCAGTGGTAGAATACTTGCTTGGCACTTGAGGCCCTGGGTTTGATCCCCAGCACTTCAAAAAAAATTTTTTTTCATTTTAATTCACTATCACCTTACAAAATAGACATTATAGATGAGAAAACTGAGACTCTCCAAAGTAAAGTCAGTTTGCAAATGTCACACAACCAGTTAATGCTTATGTAAAAATCCAGGTCTTCCTGGCTCTAAGACCAAGGCCCTTTCTGTGGTTCAGATCCAACCACATTATGCAAGGGAACAGTGGGGTAATCAAAAAGGAGTAGAGCACACTAACACCATCATCTGATTCCTTCTCATAAGTAAAAACTACCATGGCAAGTGCATCCCCATCGGAACCACGATTAGAGGACTATGCATTTGGACCTACGTCAAAAGTGGCAATTAGTGCATGAACCAGCAGCGCTGACCCAGGAGTGCAGACAAACAAGCAGACCAGGGAGTATTATTAATGACATGCATGTTTTCCTTAATTGCTGTACAACTTTGACTCTTAAACTCTTAAAATTCTACTTAAGAAAATCACCAACTGCTGATGAGTCCTCTGTACTTAACACCTAAATGTTTTAGATTTTAGAAAACTGACTTCAAAAGCAGTAGTCTCTGAACTCATTTAAATGAATTAATTACTTTGTCAAATGCATATGCACAAAAATGACCAAGTTCAATGATTTATATAAGATCTATTGTCTTTTTTCCTTTTCCTCCACCTCAAGCCCCATTTTATTTTTTATTTTGAAACAAGGTCTTGCTATGTTGCTGCGTATCTCTCTAAATTGCTGAGGTTGGTCTCAAATATGCAATCCTCCTGTCTCAGAGTCCCAAGTACTGCCATTAACAGGAGTGTGCCACCATAGTTGGCTAAGATCCATTTTCTATAAACTGAATTTGGTGGTGGATGAGATGAGAGGAAACAGAAAAATATAGGTGTGTTAAGACTTTGTCATCTGAGGACATCTAACAACGCCTTTTCCATTGCATCATTCATTCATACTCATCATTAAAAATGAGTGTTTGGTGGGGAAAAAGAAGAAAAGAACTGCACTTTTCACTGAGAGAAGATTTATTTTGATCTCTTGGATGCTGTAGCTAAGTCACAGAGACATAATATGGTGATATGTTCTATACATACATTTATTGATATATATTTTATATGTATAAATTCATGCATTCAAGTACAGTGGGAGTCAAAGTTTGGGTCTCCATTTCTGCATTTAAATACCTAAATGGTAATACAAAAGAAAGTATTAAGCTATTTCCTATCCCAGTGGGATATTAAATGAAACCTAAGTAAGTCTCTGGAATAAAATAGAGTATTAAATCACTCTATCTGAGAAACAGACATAATGTGTCTAGATTACTTTTTGCTATAATTATTTTTGGGGTAAGCTTAAAAAACAAGACAATAATTTCATGTTATATTATAAAATGAAACTTTGACTATCATATTTAAATTAATTTGCTGTGTCTGAGTAAACAGACATTCTATCGTCAAATCAGACAATAGCGCATGACATTTATGACTTTAAAATGTAATTCTGATGCTTATATTGAAAATCAAAGAAGTTCCAATTGAACAAACAAACTTGAAGGAATGTTTCCAACAATTTCACACAAAATGAGTATGCTAAGGTCTTCAAAATGTATATATAATAAACATTTTATTTAGAAAACTACATTGCTAAAAAAGTCTTTTCAGTTAGAGGACAAAAATATTTATATTTCTCAGTTTTAAAGAAAAATTTAATTTAACTCTACTTAATTCTTTATTTGACAGTATTTTCCTCAGTCCAGCTAATGAAAACTCTTCTTTATTATTAACTATAATCAATGATTTCAAGGTTTTCAACTGCTTTTTCATAGCCATTAATAAAATAATTATATTTCTGATCAAAGTACATTTTGTCAATTATATATATATGCGTATATATATACATATATATAAAGTAATCTTTGTCTTCTAAAGATTTCTATCAAGCATAGACAAGAAAAGGCTCTGTCTAGTTTAATAAGAAGTGTTTATGTGAAATAGTTTGTGCTGTATAGCATTTAGGAACTTTAACTTCATATTTATTAAGATATTTACTTATATTTACTTAAGAAGATATTTTTAAAAGTGAAAAGCTAAATCAGTTTGTTAGGGGCTGGAAGCATAATTCAGTGGTAGGGTATATACCAAGCATGCACGAGGCCCTGAGTTCAATCCCCAGCATTGCAAAGAAGAATTTGTTTTTTAGTATATATGTCTTAATTATATTTTGATAAAAATAACTTCTATATATAAATATATTGCTTTATAATCTTCTTTTTTCCACCTACTATATTTTATGTATTTAATATTTTTAGGTGACTTACCACCCACTTTTTTTTTTTTTTTTAATTTGGTACTTGGTGTTGAACCAGGGGCATTTTACCTCTGAGCTAGATCCCCAGCCCTTTTTTTTTTTTTTTCATTTTTCATTTTGAAACAATATCTCACTAGATTGCTGAGAGTCTTGCTATGTTGCTGAGGCTAGTCTCAAATCTGCAATTCTCCTGTCTCAGCCTTTCAAGTACTGGGATTATAGGCATGTGCCACCACTCCCAGCTACAACCCATTTTTAAAATGTCCTTCAGTTTATTGTGTTTCTTCATTATTAAGTCTAAGAAAATTGATATTTATATCAGAAAGCCTCTCTCCTGAAGTGAAGCCAGTTAAAATCAGATCCTACCCTTAACAATGTTCTGAAAAATCAGTGTGTCTAGAGAGAAGCAGTTTTACAGGAGGAAGACCTGAATTTTGTGATATCTGACTTCCTGGGAAATTTACTTAACATTTCGTGAGACTTCAAGTGTTGGTGAGAGTAGAGATAATAAAGAGTATCTTACTTTTCAAGAGAGTCTGTTGAGAAGCCATCAAAATTTAACATCTATGACTAAAATATGCAGTTCAGAATTACCACGAAGGAGAGTGTTTGCTAAGGTGAAGGTGAATTGCACCCTCTCCACTTGCAGCTGGGATTTCCATGGCAGAATTCTGGAATGACAGGTCCTGGGAATTCTCATTTACTATCTGGCCAATTATACTTTTCAACCAACCAGGATTTGGCTCCTGCCTTCCTGAGCTGGCACCCGCCAGTTTTTCTCATTGAATCAACCTGTCTTTTATTCAGTGGCAAACTTTCTTTTTCTAAGCTCACAAGATGAATGAGAATTCTTTTTTTTTTTTTTCTAATGTAAAAAAATCGAATTATGTCACTTCATTTCAAGGAAAAGTTCTGCCAAGGCAGCCAAACCCAAAACAGCATTTGTATGCAAAGAGAGTTAAACTACTGGAAAAGTACCCTCACCAGTAGAGTGTGGTATCATTAAACACAGAACTAAATTTGAAGCAGAAGTAGTGGGAAAAATATATCTTCAAATGTGATCGGGTCCATTACGCTTCTTGATGAGATTGCTTGCTTCTCCAATACATTACCCAAAGGCGTTTACAAAACGAAGGGAATATATTACATTGGAATTATCAGAACTTTTCTAAGTAGGTCAGATTTTCAAGCAAAAAAAGAGGCCTAAAATCTTATGCAGCGCTACAAAAAGAAAAGAAAAAAAAACCTTAGGAGCTGTACAGCCAAGGTGCTAATCACTTTTTTAAATAAAATTTTTAAAAAAATCTTACTCTTGCATAAACATTAAGTGAATCACTTTAAAATGCAGAGTCACACACCTGAGGCTGTTCTCACTGGCATCTTCCCTCAGTTTAGTAAGAAACTGAATTCTAATTATACAAATATCTTTATTCATTTAGAAACCCTAGAAAGCTGGACTAAAAAAAAAAAAGAGTTTGAAATCTAACTCTTATTTTGAGCCAAACAGATTCAATCTTAACTGTAAATAAAAAATAATTTCCTCCTATGTACTGAGTTTTCATTTGTGGTGTTATTATAAAATTTTGATATAATATTTTTAATAAAGTTTCAATTTTATTATAGGTAAATTTATAAAACAGGTTTAATTAATATTTGTATAATTTTTCATGTGGGATATTTAAAACAACTAGCAGTTGCAATTGATACCCAAAAGTGTCTTGGGTAGTAAAATGATCACCTAAAATTGACTTGAGGATCTAATCAATGTAAATATGAATTAAATGATTTAATCACTTTGAAAGTAAAAAAGTCTATCTTGTGAAAATCATCTCAAGTAAGAAAAATGTAAAAATCGACACCTGACATTTCTAAAATTATGTTTATAAAAGTGAGATAACTATGGATCATAAATGTATTTTGGAAATGATAACATCACCTGGTCCAGCTTACATCTGCCACGGCCCTGCCAGTCTCCACCACTGCTTTAGGATCAGGCATTGAAGCACCCAGTGACACCATCTGGGAGTGAATACATTAGGCCAATAATAGCGGATTGTGAATTACTGCTAATAATACAGATTTGACACTTCTGCATTAGTAACTAGCAGGACTCAGAAAAAGGATCATAGCACTGTTACTTTTACATGGGATGTAAGAGAAGTAAGAGCAGAGTGAAATCCTTCAGCCATAGATTCCCAGAGGTAGGAAGGACGCTCATGGCGGAGGATGCACAAAAGGAAAAGTTATTTGAATAACTTTGTTATCTAGACCACTAATTATATGTTGAAGATTAGAAAAGTTAGGACTAGAGAAACTGACAAAAAGGATAGTCCCAGCCTTAGAAACAAAGTTGGCCTATGTCACATTTTTACGTAAAACTGATGCTACTTGGATCTTCTGATAATTAAGTTTTAAAATCTTGTTCCAAGTCTTATAAAAATCCCAAATAAAGCCAGGCATAGTAGCACATGCCTGTAATCCCAGTACTTGGAAGGCTGAGACAGGAGGATCCTAGATTCAAAGTCAGCCTCATCAACTTACGCGGCACTCAGTATATTAGTGAGACTCTGCTTCAAAGTAAAAAAAAAAATACACAAAATTCATATCAAACCATATCACATTTATTGTCACAAAAATCTATCCTAGTTTAGAATGTTAAGTCACTATCATGATGTATATTGTAAAGACAGGCAGAAGAAGCATATAAATATAAACAAACTGATAGAGAAGTTTAGAATAAAATACGCAAAAAGCAATATAAAATGCTCACCGTATGTTTTCAACCTCACCATCACTAAAATTAATAGCCTTTCTTCCTCCTTGTTAATTCTTTTCACATGGCTCAACTTGTATCCCACACTGAAGTCCCTCCCGTGTCTAGCTCCTGTTCTAGTATCTCAACATCACCACATCCCTATCTTGAACTGTCCAGAGAGGGCCAGCTTGTGGATGTGCTGCTGCCCTGACAAGTTAGAAGTCTAAACAATGAACATTGTACCTCCATCTCCCTGAAAGAAGACTCAACTTACCAAGTCCATCTCTCTGTATGCATCTTGCTCCCTGCCTCCTCTTGAGATTTTGTAAATAAAACCCATTCTACCAGTGTCATCTTGATCTTAGGTTCTACCTTATCTTCAGCAGGTGCCACTGTCCTCATCCTTGGTGCCCAGCCTCACAGGCATGCACCTGCACTTCTCTCAAAGAGGCATAGAATTTGTCTTACCTGTCCTTCTTCACCCTCTGTAATCCATTCTACAGTAACAGATGATTTAAAAGTTCTCCTTTCAAGCCTTGTTTGGGAATACATATGTATATGTAGTAAAACTTTAATGCAAATTAAAGAAACAATAAACAAAAAATTCAGTATTGTGGTTACCTTTACAGGAAGGAGACTCACACAAGAAGCTTTACTGATAATGGTTAAATCCAACTTTCTACCTTGGTTTTAAGTATCAAGGTGTTTACTATACTTAGGAAAACACATATATAATGTTATATATGGAATATTTTACAATAAAGTAAACATTTTAAATTATTGTAATACTGCGATGCCCTTAATATACATTTTAGCACAGGAACCAACTCTACGTAAAGATTGCAGTTCTGATGTAAGAAGTCTAACATTCATTGGGTGGAACACTGTCTTCTATTTACAACCATAGAAATGTATTCTATTGAAAATTAATTCTACAGAGATATTTCATACAAATACAAGTTACTCGTATTCCCTCACTTCTTTCTAGAAAGAAACCTCCATCTGAAAATCAAAGTCAAAGATCACTCACTACACAAACCTATAGGCATGAAAGGTGAGAGATGCCCACTCTAACAAACGACCTTGAGTGAAGATCTACTGACAAGGCCTTATGTCGGGCACTGAGCAGGTGAGCACCATAATCTATGTTAGGATTTCTCAGCCTTAGCACTGTCGACATTTTGAGCCAAGTGACTCTTTATCATGGGAAGTTGTCCCATGCATTGGAGAATGTGTAAAGAATCTCTGGACTTTTCATATTAAAGACCAATAATATACCTGTCCCCCCAGCTGTAACTATCAAAAATATCCCCAGACATTGCCAGTGTTCCTTAGGGGACAAAGCTGTCTCCAGCTGAGTGAGAACAACTGTACAGGTCAGTATATATGTATATACATATATATACAAAAATATGGGAAATATGAAGAAAGTAGGATTCCAGTATTTTATACTAAAATGGAAATAAGTTTAGACCAGCATAAATAGTTTACTAAAGTCTCTGTAAATACTATAAAGTTTCATGAAATGGAAATAAGATAATTTATAAAAGTACAGCAACTTGGGAAAATAATATAGCTTTTTCTTAGTCTTCATCTCTTCATTTAATGAGTCAAGAGCAAAATTGATTAGTCAGTACATCAAAATTCAATATGGTTTTAGACAGAATTTTTGCCCATTTATTTTGTATCAATGAGCTTCATGCCATCAATTCCATGATGTTTTCTGATCAATTTTTATCTCTTCAGCATTCAACATGGGTAACCACTCTTTCCTCCTCAATATACTAACATCCTATGTCTTCCTTAAAAATTACAACTTTCTGTTTTCCCCTTTTTTCTGGTGACTACTTATCCACCTCCTGTACTGCTGTGCTGGATTCTTCTCCTTTACGCATCTTCTCAATGTTGGAATTCCCTATGGTTGAGCATGGGGCTCTCGGCTTCTCTCACATCATACCATCTCTCTGGATGATCTCACCGTGGCTTCACATGCCACCCATTTGACATGTGTTCCTGAATGTTCCAGAAGCATTTTATTTGTGATGTGTAAGCCAGTTCTTCTTGCAGTTTGTCCATCCTCATGAGTAACATCTGCCTAGACTCAGCTGCTCATGCCACAGGCTCATAGTCCTTGCTCTAGTTTCCACACACAGTTCTTTATCAAGTCCTATTAATTACACTAACTCCATCCCCTTCCCTGTCCCCAGTGCCACTACTCAGTCCAGGCTACCATCATTTCTGGACTAGGCATAGTTTACTAACTTGTCTCCATGTGCCTGCTCTTGAACCTCATGAATCTATTCTGCATCTGCAGCTAATTTAAACATGTTATGCAGGTCATGCGACTTCCCGCATAGACTCTGCAATCATTTGATTTGCACTTGAACAATATACAGGTCTCTGATGTGATCTACTAGGCCCTTCACAATCTGGATTCTACCAACACCATCAAAAAGATTTCCCCCTTTTTTCATGTTTCAACCACACTGGCCTGCACTCTTTCTTAAATAGGGCAATTCAAAGTTTATTAAGTGTCTTGTCGACACATTTAATCTCCTGCTGTAGTCAGCATTTTAATTGCTGTGATCAAAATACCTAATGAGAACAACCTAGAGGAGGAAAGGTTTATTTGGCTCATGGTTTGAGAAGTTTAGTCCATGGTTGGGTGGCTCCAAGGCAGAAATATCATGGTGGCAGAGCATGGCAGAGAAAGCTGCTCATCATCCAGGAAGCAGAGACAGAGGGGAAGGGACCATGGAGACATATATATATATACATAGTCCCCAAGGCCACTCCCATCCCATGATCCTACCCGCCTACAGCACCACTCAGTAAATCCATTACAACTATTAATCCATTTGTGGATTAATTCACTAATACGGTTATAACCCTCAGGATTAAATTATTTCACCCCTAAGCATTGCATATATGTGAGCTTTTCTGGTGAACATTCTATATCCAAACCAAATCTCCAAACAAGAGCAACATAAAATCATTGACAAATGTTAAAGATTAGGATAGAAAAGAAGGACTTGGAAACATGAGGGCACTGGTACTCAGTAATCTAGTGGGTGACCAAATCCATCAGAAAGTAGAGTGTCAAGTTAAATGGTCCTTCTGAACTGTCTCTAAACACAGACTGATAAAGAAATTTCCAACACTGAACCCTATGCTTTATGGGTTGTGAATGATAGGTTCTTATGAGATAAAGACATTTGAGAGAAAATTAAAACAGATGCGCTAACAATCCTGTGAAACAGTTTGCAGTTCCCAGTGCTGAAAGCCTCTTTGCTTCCTCTAAGGTCTAAGGATTTGAGGCACTTTATAACAATGAACCTACTTTACTCCCTTTTCTATCTGCAGCTCTAACTCCCTCTATCCTTGTCCTTTTCTGCAAAGAAGAAAACATGATTTCAAATCTTTTTCAATGTTTTTATATGTACAGAATGCTTGGTCAAAGCTATCAAGATGACAAAAGTACCATAGACGATGAAGGAAAAATAAGGTAAAAATGGAAGACTGTAGACTGTGTCAGATTGCCTGATAAAAGACATGTCAATCATTTTATGTCTGTTTGCATTTTCAGCTTCAAATTCCAGACAGTGTCCCTTCAGTAAAGGAGTATTACTCTGTTGGAGGGGAAAAATGGCTCCAAAGTTGTGAAATTAACCTCTCCTTTCATTCACACATTTGGTTCTATTTTTGCAGTTGTACCAGTAATCTAAAAGAAAAAGCACTGAAAGTCAATTTTTAAAATGTCTGACTGTACACATCCCAGTTCCCCTTGGCTCCTCCCAGAAGAGTCAGCCAATTTTTATTTCTGCAGTGCATCAGTGTTTATCATTTGTTTTACAACAGCACTGTGTGTTCTCAAAAATTGACTTAGATGAATTTCACCCATCCACTACAAAAACTCAAGAGAGACAAATGGCCTTAAGAACAAAATCTACCACTGAGGCATGGTTAATTTACTGAAAGAACATTCCTTTTTTTTTTTTTTTTTTTAACCTCTCAGCTCAATATTTACTTCATTACAGTGGTAACTCTACCCCCACCAGTCTCTGTATTTGTCAAGATCTATGACAAATTTCTAGCTTGTAATTAGGCATTATGAAAATTCACTGCAGGAAAATTCCTGCTAGACAAAAAGGGTTTCCATATAATTTGCTTTAAAGTAATACTGATAATTCTCACCTTCTTAAAAACAAAGCTGAAAACCATGGATGCATTTTGCCTTCACATGTCTGATTAAACCTATTTCTTATAGGCAAATGCTCTAAGAAGTTGTTAAGTTGGACACACTTGGAACAAAATTCTGGCTTACTCTTATCTGCTGGGTAATCAAAGGCAAGTTTCTTAACCTCTCTGTGCCTCAGTTTCCCTACCTATAAAGTGAAGATATTGAGAGTAAGTGTCACATAGGGATATTAGGATGCTTAAACAAGAAAACCACTCAGTATGGTGTCAGGCATGTGGGATGCTCAGTATCTGGCAGCCATTACCATTTGATTAATGATGTAGAGAAGCAGTAGACTAAAGGAGACCCTCATCCCCACCCCCAATTTAGGGCCAACCTCAGGATTTCATCATTCTCATTACTAATGAAGAAAACTATCTGGCAGTTTGTATCCTTCTAAGAAAGTCCAAGCAGCAGCTGAGCGTGGTAGTGATATACCCCTGTAACTCCAGTACTTGGGAAGCTAAGACAGGATTACAGGTTCCACGCTACCCTCACAAACTTTAAAAAATGAAAATGGCTGGGGGTGCAGCTCAGTGGTAAAAGATCCCTGGGTTCAATTCCCAGTACTATACACACACACACACACACACACACACACACACACACACACACACACACACCCCTACACACACCAGAAAAGTAAAAGCAGCCTGGGCAGGCTAGAGACTTCTTTCACAGAGACGGAAGGACAAGAGCTGGGCGGGGAGGCGGCCTCCTGACCCAGCAGAGCTGACCACACCCAGCTACTCCTGCAGAGTACAGGAGCCCATAACAGGGCTCTTCCCTCAGAAGTGCTTCCTACTCCTCACTCTGTGAGCTTGCACAAATCTCCACCCCTGCACTCCTCTGGAAGGAAGAGGGTGGACAAGGCAAGCTCTGACTATTCATTTTCAGAGATAATTCATTCAGAGCTGGGGTGAAGAGCAAGAATGGGAAGTTCTCAGGGGCCTGGGACAAGCAAGAGAACTCAGTGAGGACTCTTCCAAGCTGCCCCCATTAAATATCAGGAGAAAAGCAATGGTCAGAAGACCACCAAGTTGGGAGGCTCTGACGGGAGGACCACAATTTCAAGGCCAGCCTCAGCAACTTAGTGACCCTCAGCAAATTAGCAAGATCTTGTTTCTAAAAAATAAAGGGGGGGGTGGTGGTGCTGGAAGATATAGCTCCGAGGATACTGTCCCTGGGTTCAATCCCCAATATTGCAAAAACAAAACAAAACCCAGCAAGAGTGCTGGGATGCAATGTTTGGCTTTCTGTTTAAACAGATTTCAACCATGCTGTTAGTCTAATAGTGCCAGCTCACAGTCATGGCCACAGTGAGACTGAAAGCCCTATCTATCTCCCTAACCATTTTCCAAGCCATTATTTACACTAGTTCATTGTTCCTCACTCTCAGGTCAGTCTTATGTTCACTTTTAGGGGAGGATATTGAGGCATAAAAAAAGGTTATGAAACTTCCTCAA
This sequence comes from Graphiurus murinus, assembly GCA_004027655.1. NCBI lineage: Eukaryota > Metazoa > Chordata > Mammalia > Rodentia > Gliridae > Graphiurus > Graphiurus murinus. The sequence goes on along the minus strand of PVLC010007068.1, from coordinate 29,984 downwards.
GGACACAGTATTGCCACGAAACCAAAATGTACTCCCAAACAGTCTGGATCCAGAATCCATGACCATAATTCCTGCCCCTGACTCTGGCTCCCACTGGGAAAATGACCACTGGCATCTCAGTCCTGCTTTCTATTATTCATAATTAAATTTTCTGCAATAATATTTCTCTAAAACTTAAATTACTGAGCTAGTATGAACCTTCAGGGGATTTTAGTCCTAATGCTCACAGTGGGCACATTTCAAAATGTTGCAGTTCAAGGAGACTGAGGCATGTACCACAGAGATGTAGATGAAACAACCTGGGCCCTAAACTCATCACCAGTGACAGCTGTGTGATAGGTGCCTGGGAAATCCACACACTACCTACTCGATTTTCATTTGTGTTTGAAATTCTACATTATAAAATAAAAAAACTTAAAAGCAATAAAAATTTCACCCATAAAGATAACTGAAAGCCAGACATGGTGGCACATGCCTGCAATCCCAGTACTTGGGCGGCTGAGACAGAAGGAACTGAGGTTCAAGGACAGGCTCAGCAAGTTAGGGAGGCCCTTAGCAACTTAATGAGTCTGCTTCATAATAAAAATTAAAATAGGGCTAGTGGTATAACTCAGAGTTAGAAAACCCCTGGGTTCAATCCCCAGTACCACACAAAAAGGTGGGGGGGATATGGACATAACTCAGAGGTAGAATGCCCCTGGGTTCAATCCCCAGGACAAAAAGAAAATATAATTAAAGTCTTCAAGTATCCAGGATCTAGATGACCAGACAGACAGATATTAAGGCTCCATAGATAATGCCTCTGTTGACAAGTCTGAATTTTGAGAACTGAGAGTATAGGAACTCATAAATTAAAAAGGTTACTCATTCTAGAACCTTCCCCCCAATATATTTTCATCTTCTCTACCTGGGACAGTAAAGATATTTCTAGAGTTGAATTTTTTGCTCACTCTAGGGTTTGTTGGTGCTACTGCTGCTGATTGGAAAACCTTTTGTTTCCCTCCCTGTTACAGGTTTGTCTTTCCACAGCCCACAGATTATTAAAGATTACTTGCAAAGTCAAACTGAAAAACCGCCCACTCCAATGTCCTTTTCACAGGTTTCTTAAAAGCGTAAAAGAAACTTACCCGTTCTGTTGTGCATTCCCTCTTTGCCAAAGTGTGCTGTGGTTTCGAAAACTAGCCCAGTCCTTCTGAACTTTTCTGTATCCGTTATAATATTAAAGAGCCACAAGGAAGGGAAGTGGTTAGTCAACTTGCTAATTTTATCAGTCCCTCCCACTGGTTAAATAGTACCTGATGCTACAGACGCAAAATCAGTTTTCCAGCTCATTTCCCTGCCACTGCGCAACCGTATAAGGATGGCATAACTAGGGGGCGAAGAGTGGCTGTATCTGGCTTGTAGGAATGAGACAGTTAATGAATGAAAATCTTATTACTATTAATAAGAAGCTTAATAGACTACAGAAACCAGCAACTCCACAAAATGAGGAGGAGGAGAAGAGGGAATGTCTGTCAGCTTCATAGTCTAAGCAAACTCAGTTTGTTTGAGTGAGAAAGGGAGTGATTTTAATGCAATCAGAGGACGTGTGGGAAGTGGCTGGTGTTTCATTTGTTGATAAATTATTCTGCCTGGAATGCAGCCAGCTTACCGGATACAGAAACTTCCACAACTTGGGGCCCTGGCTCAGGCCACTCTCTTCCTTGGGAGCTTAGTAATTAAAACACAGGACAAAATAGCAGATAGATCTCTGAATGAGAGGAAATTAAACACTCTTTAAAGAAGAAGCTACGAACTGTGTTCTAGATATAAAGCCTGTGACAAGAGAATAAAATGCAACAAGTGATAGACTTGAATGAAACAAAATGATTTTGATGTTTTGATCCAACTCTGAAATATTGCAACGTATTAAAAACCACTGTCACCCCAGATCCCCAGGTCAGGCAATATTCTGAACTACTTCAATGGGTAGTATTTGAGATAAACCTAGAGTATTCACTTTGAAGTATATTTCCCACCATATCTAAGGATTATGGAATTAGAAAAGAGAATGTCTGAGAACCAAATCTTCTTGAAGACTCATTAACCCATGCTAATGATTGACTGAGGAGATGTTCCTTCTAAGAAAGTCTGACAGTTTATATTATATTTGCATGTGGTGATGGTTTCACAGAAAGAGTTAAATGTAGTAAATCGAAACAGGTCAAGGAAACTAGCCATTCCCTACCATCTCCCCTCCCTATTCTCCCCACTCAATGTAACTTATGTAATTAAACAAGGAAAGAAGAAACATTGAACAGTTTTCCCATTTATTTTCCACCTCTGTAGTCTGTTCTCTAATTAGATCTAAGAAAATGTACTATACTAAAATGAAAGACAAGCAACACTTTCCTGTGAGATCCTGCCACTTATTTCTCCTGAAAAGCAGCAAGTGCACAATTCTAAACCCCTAAGGTCTTCATATTTGCCTGAGTTTAGGTGAGAGCAAATCCTAAAGGCCGTACTTTCCAATCCTAGCCCTGTGGCTTCAGCTCCTGTCCTTTATATCTTGCGTATCTTCAGTGATGGGAAAGGAAAGACTCAGCATTCTAAAGAAAAGGGGGGGGGGGGAAGGAAAGGGAAGAGAAGAGGAGAGGAGAAGGACCTCAAGAAGAGAATTATTAGCCAAGTGTGATGGTGCACACCTGTAATCCCAGTACTTGGGAGGCTGGACTATGAGTATGAGGATTCCAGGTTCAAGAACAGCCTCAGAAACTCAATCAGACTCTTAGCAACTTAGGAAGACCCTGTTTTAAAATAAAAGTAAATAAAAAGGACTAGGGTGTAGTTCAGAGAGAGAATTCCCCAGGGTTCAAGTCCCAGTACCAGGTAGAGGAGGAGAACTCCTGTCACAGGCCCTTTCTCTCAGATTATTCAGAGACTCCCTGAGTCACTAAGCTTAGAGCATCTCTCCAGATCTTCTTCTACTTTTTTTTCCTTTGTGGTAATGGGGAATAAAAACAGGCATTCTGCCTCTAAGCTACATATCCAGCCCTATTTTATTTATTATTTATTTATTATATTTATTAATTATTTTGAAACAGGCTCATTAATTTGCAGAAGGCTTTGCTAATTGCTGCAGCTGGCCATGAACCTGTGATCCTCCTGTCTCAACCTCCTAAGTACAAAAAATGATAAGTGTGTGCCACCACACCTGGCCTTCTCCACCATATAAAGGGGACTGCTTAGCCCTGTGTGAAGGTCTACAGTGCACTTTACCATATTCTCAATCCAGTCATAAATTATTTCTTTTCTTTTGCTTTTTCTTCCTTTCTTTTCTTTTCTTTTTTTTTTGTACTGGAGATTGAACCATGGGGTATTCTACCTGCAAGCTACACCCCCAGCCATTTTTAGTTCTTTAATTTTGAAACAAGGGTCTGGTTAAGTTACCCTAGAACCTGCGATCCTCCTGTCTCAGCTTCCCAAGTACTGGGATTACAGGCGGCACCACTGTACCTAGCAAGCCATGAATTATCTCTATGTGGTTTCTTCCTAGAAGAGCAAAAGCCTTCTTAGGTCTTACACTTATCATTGATGCTCATCTACAACATTATACGTCTCAAGCACAGAGCCCCGCTTTTGAAACAAGTGTTTTGTAAGGCCTCTTTCACTCACCTTTTAAAACTGAAACTCATATTATACAAACAACTGCTATACAGTTTATTTTTGTTAAATCAATAAAGTGCTCTGAGACATGAGGATTTACACATATAAGAAGTACTCAGTGAGCATGGTATTGGCACAAAAACAGACACATAGACCAACGGAATAGAAGATACAGAAACAACTTCCACACACTTATAGCTAATTAAATTTTGACAAAGGTCCAAACACATACATTGGAGAAAAGATAGCCTTTTCAACAAATGATGTTGGGAAAACTGGTTATCCATTTTAAAAAAAATGGAACTAAATCCTTATCTCTCACCTAGCATAGGAATCAACTTAAGATGGATCAAAGACCTGGAAATTAGGCCAGAGATTTTGAAGCTACTAGAGGAGGGTATAGGTCCAGCATGCCAACATATAGCCACAGGTAGAAACTTCCTCAACAAGACTCCCATAGCTCAGGAAATTAAAACAAGAATTAATAAATGGTATTGCATTAAACTAGAAAGTTTCTGTTCATCAAAGGAAACCATAAAGAGCCTAAAGAGAAAGCCTACTGAATGGGAGAAGATCTTTGCCAGCTATCCCTCTGATAGAGGACTAATATCTAGAATATAAAAAGAACTTAAAAGACTTTATGCTAAAAAACCGAATAACCCAATCAAGAAATGGGCAACTGAACTAAACAGACACTTCACAAAAGAAGCGATACAAATGGCCAATAAATGCATGAAAAAAAATGTTTAACATCATTAGCAATCAGGGAGATGCAAATCAAAAGTATACTGAGATTCCATCTAACCCCAATCAGAATGGCAATCATCAAGAAGACAAAAAATAATAAATGTTGGCAAAGATATGGGGAAATTGGAACTCTTCTACACTGTTGGTGGGATTACAAATTAGTATAACTGCTATGGAGATCAAAGTGGAGATTCATCAGAAAATTGGGAATGGATCCACTATATGATCCAGCTATACCACTCCTGGGTATCTTTCCAAAGGGACTGAAATCAGAGAACTACAGTACTATATGCATATCCATGTTCATAGCAGCGCAATTCATAATAGCCAAATTATGGAACCAACCTAGGTGTCTATCAACAGATGAATGGATTACAAAACTGTGGGACACAGTTGGAATTCTACTTAACAATAAAGAAAAACAAAATGATGTCATTTTCAGGAAAATGGATGAACCTGGAGAACAGTATGTTAAGTGAGATTAACCAGTCACAGAAAGTGAAGGGTACTATATTTTTTCTCATATGCAGAAGCTAGGGAGTAATCAGAATACCAGAGGGACTTCAGATAATGAAGGAGAAACTTCAGCACATACAGGGAGGTGGTCTAGGAGAAGAGAAGGCGGAATATGAAGGATCGATGAAGGAATTTCTTCCATCGACATTATGTTCATCTGTGAGAATACCAATGTCAGTCTCAATAGTCTATACGGGGAAAGTGGGGGGGGTGGAGAATGGGGAGGAATCTGAAAGCCTGCCAAGTGCTATATGCATGTATGTCACCGTCACTATGATTTACATTATGATGTGAAACTATAATGCTCCAATAAAAATGTGTACATATATATATATGTAGAAACTAAAGAGAAGTAAAAAGAGTCAGTCCTTGCAAGGGTAGGAGCGTGCAAGGCTAGGTGATTGGCTGAGTGAACATTAAGATTAAATCTAGGATTAGAATAAAAATAATAAAGCAGAAGTACAGGCGCATAATAAAATAAAAGGGACACCAGATTAACTGAAGCCCAGATAACTTGCCAAAGCAAATTACAGACTAATAAAGTAAAGAAAACATGAAAAATAATTAATAATCTCATAGAATTTGGAAATTATTCTGTATTCATTAAAGATTTTAAAGGCCTCTCAACTTTCTTTTTTCAGTACTGGGCACAGAAGCTACTCTACACCGATAGAGCTGTGCTAGGTGGGTTCCTCAGGCACTTTCGGGCCACACTGGTATAGGCAGTGAGGTTGTCCAAATGGTGAATAATTCATAGTAAACTTGCAAGTAATACCCAAAGAACAGTCTTACTTGATATCATACAGTAGTTATAGTCCTACAAAATTTAATGTATACTAACTCTGAATTAAAATGGTTTTTATATGTGCAACAGATTTTGTTTCTAAGCCCAAATAATTATAATCAGGTTTTTCACCTGTGTGAGTGTCCCAAAGGATATTTGAAAATGCAGGACACAGAAAAATTATTCTAGGTACAGAATTGCCCCTCACATTACAGGCCCTCTGCCATCCTGACCCCAGCCTACTAAATGCCAGGGGCAGCCTCCAGGCATGGTGGCACCCAGAAATTCCAAATCTTCTCATAGGGTCCAGGAGGGGTCAATTGAAAACCACCACCCTAGACAAATCACCACCTCCGCAAATTCAGGGGGCTTTGGGAGTCAGGCAGGGACATCAAGAGTGGAGGAGACTGGGCAAGGATTGCATTGAATGCCCCAACCAAAGCAGGCAGCTGCCATGGGCTCCCACCAAATCCAACCAAGCAGGATCATAGCCCCAGCATTGAGGAACTCCCTGTCTTTCAAAAGAAAGTGGGAATCTGGATTTTTATGTGAAATATTTTTTAAAAGATTAGCAAACACTCTTTAAACCATATAACATTTCTCTTCAGGCTGACATGATCTCTGCCCTAGATATTGATAGCTCAATCAAAAATTTAATGACAGTTATAAGAATGTGTCATGTCAAAGATATGGCATTCAGGGTAACAAGCAGGTGACCCAGCACTTTGATCTCATTTTAAAAATACAATAACATATGAACATAAATAGAGTGGACTCCAGAGTACACACCAGTGTATTTACAGAAAATCTCTACTATTATATCAATTTTTCATTTTTCTTTTAACTTCTCAGTACACTCTAATTTTTCTAAAATGAATGTATAAGGATTTGCAGTAAGAAATAAGTGACATAAAATATATTTTAGTTTAAGAAAATGAAGAGAAGGTAGCTATGGAAAGTTCTTTGAACACATTCAAAAAGGACCTCAGTAAAAATGACCACAGTAAAAATGAACAGACAAAATTCCTCTTGACTATTCAGTTGTACTCACTCCATCTCAAGCACTGGCTAGAAACTACATGTAAAAGTTAAAGAGTCTGCGCCGGGCGTGGTGGCGCACGCTTGTAATCCCAGCATTTGGGAGGCTGAGACCGGAGGATCTGGGTTCGAGGCCAGCCTCAGCTACCTAGTGAGGCATTCTGCAACTTAGTGAGACCCGGTTTCAAAATAAAGAATAAAAAAAAAAAATAGGGCTGGGGTATAGCTCGGAGGTAGAATGCCCCTGGGTTCCACCCCTAGTACCGCAAAAAAAAAAAAAAAAAAAAAAAAAAGTTAAAGAGTCTGAAAATCAGAAGAGGAATGTGGTCCAACTAATAAGATTCATCACCTTATGTTATAGATATTTGTCACTATATCTCCCTTCTTAGGAAGCCTGAGCCCACACAATTAGATCTAAATCTGAGTGCATCCCATAGAAAGCCTCAAAGAATTGGGCATTGATTTTAAAAGAGCTAAGGCTTACTTAAAAGAGGTAAAAAATAAATTTGCCCATGAGCTAAAATGATAATAATAGTAATTGTAAAATTAACCTTTAAAATGAAGGTACTTTTGTAATTTAATTATATTTTTCCTATTTACAAAATTAATATTAGAAGCTGAGTCATGTTTGAATTCAATAAAATTATTTTATTAACTTCCTCTAACGCTTAGAAAATACTCTCTTATAAATCAGCCTTATTTTTCATTCTGCTGGATCTTGGACCACATTTTAATCCTATAAAAACATCTTTTCCCCCAAATTGGAAATATTTAATTAGGAATGTTTCAAAGCTGATCATCCCAGGTACCAAACATGACATCCTGAAAATAAGCTTACATCTTGAAAAATCATACATACATAATCACACATAAGACTGTTTAAAACATATATCTATATACACTTCAAATTTTGTAATTGCTATTGATTTTCTGAAATTTAAAAACATGTATCACTAAACTGTACAGAAGGAATTTTTAGAGTCATGGGTACTGGTGTGGAAATGATGTAATGTTTGCAGATACTGCCTTTTCTTCTTCTTTTCTTACAGAGTACAGTTAAGTGTGGTGTTTATTTTCAAAGGAAATTCACCCCCTTTCCAGTCTTAAGTTATATGCTGATTACAGCACGAGTCCTTAAACATGTTTTCAAGTTTGTTCATTTCAATTTTGCACAATCAGAAGATTATACAGTTTGAAAATTAAACCTTTCCTTTCAGTTGTTTCTTTCAATTTTGAGTATAAAAGCAGATGTTTGCAGGTTTGAAAGTTGCTAGTTCAACACAGTTGGGGAACCCAGAGTAAACACAACTGCCAATCGCCCAGCATAAAAAGAGATATGAAAATCTCATAAGCATTAGCATCATATTGTACATCTTTCTTAGGAAAGCATCCCAAATTTAGTCTCTTTAAAAAGCTTTAGGCATTTGACTGAATTTACTGCTAAGATGATTATTTTTAGCCAAGAGTTTGCTTATTGACATATGCTTAAATTCAAAAACTGCCATTGGACTACAATGTCTCTAGTTGCTAAAAAGAAAGAAAGAGCATTCCAATGTGTGCGTGCGTGCATGCATGCGTGTGTATTTCCCAGTAAACAAAACACATGATATTCGATTTCACTGGTAATCAAATAAATGCAAATTATAAAAGATTATCATCTTTACCTAGCGTTGATGCTAAAGATGCTGATAACAAGCATATGATGTGAAAAACATTGCTGATAGTAGTGGAAATTGTACACCTTTCTTAAAGGGAAAATTGTCACAGTATATCAAGAATCTCTGAAAAAGTTCACACTCTCTGAGAGTGATTCTATTTCTAGAAATCATTTCTTTTTTTTTTTTTTTTTTTTTTTTTGCGATACTGGGGATTGAACTCAGGGGCATTCTACCTCCGAGCTACGCCCCCAGCCCTATTTTTTATTCTTTATTTTGAAACCGAGTCTCACTAAGTTGCGGAGTGCCTCACTAGGTAGCTAAGGCTGGCCGCGAACCCGGATCCTCCGGTCTCAGCCTCCCGAATGCTGGGATTACAAGCGTGCGCCACCATGCCCGGCTTCTAGAAATCATTTCTAAAGAAAAAAAAATCAAAGATGTGGATGGTAATTCATGGAAATGAATGTCCATCACACTGTTATTTCAAAATGTCATTGAACAACTGTCAACAGTTTATATGCCTAATAGAAGAGAAATAATAAACTGAATTTTATGATGGATTATAATACAAGTTTGTACACATCATGATACTGAAAATATTTAATGACACTAAAATGTTCACAATACAATGTTAAGTTAGGGAAAAGATACAAAAATATGTATGCACTATGATACAAATCTCAGAACATGAACATACACACACCATTCAAACCCTCCTACTTCACATAAAATGTTCCCATATACTCAATTTTAAAAAATGAACCAAAAGAAAAGGCCAGAATGTAAGGCATGTAACCTTTGGATTCAGGGATCTTATTTTTTACTTTCATTTTGTGGATTTCTATTTTTTTCACCTTAATAAAATGAAGGCTGCCTGGCAAGCCAGAAAATAGAGTAAAATCAATTCCCTGTTAATATGGAATCTATTCTCAACTGGTCATCTTTTTGGACACACCACATAATTTTATAACTTTTAAAAACACACTGCTGCTAAAAACACATCTAATTCACTTTAAATGAATAGGAAAAAAATTTTCTTAAGACAATAATAACCAGTATCGCTGGATGTTGGATTTAAATTAAAGAACAAGAAATTTCCTAATAAACATGAGGGTACGTTTTCTTACAACTACCTTACAGATGAGAAAACCACTGTAACCAAAGATTAGGTACACTACCAAGGTCTCATATTTGGTAAATGAAGAACTAGAATCGATTACAGTTCCTGCTGACCACACCACCAATGTTTAACATTATAAAAAGATGTTTCAGAATCCAGGTAGTCCACCTGTGGTAGTCTTAAAATTACAGATAACTTAAACAATGAACTCCTAAAGGATCATAAATTAAAAGCAATTAACAATTAGAATAAAACAGGCTTCTCCCTGTAGTTACTATGTGGAAAATAAAACAGGACCTAATCCAGTACTGAGCTTATGCCTGAGCTTTCTGAATAAAAAATCAGGACAAGCGGTCTGGACATATGAAACTGAGTAGTCCGAGTTTCATGTAGCCGTCACACATGAGGGTTTAATGAAAAAGTAAAATTATATGTGTGTGCACATGCATCTGTTTAAATTGGCATCTTACATATTATCTGTAAATAACAAAATTCATAATTATCCACATTGACTTCATTTTTAATTTAATATATTTTATTGGTGCACTGTAGTCTCACATCATAATGTAGTTTAGAGAGACAGGAACATACATGTGCACAGCACAACTTCAAAGGAAACGTTTTAATTATTATACAACTACTATTTGATTATAAAATCATGCAATACAAAGAACTATAAAGAACAAAAGTAAAAACAGCCTCATAATACTGTACAACAAAAGAAGCCCCTATTAACAATTTGGCACCTCCCATATTTCTTTCCATTCATATACCAAAAAATCATTGTAGCACTTAAGAAAATGAAAATGCCATAAATTTCCCAACTTACACAGCTAGAGACACGAGACAGGATTTGAACTCACATCAGTCTAACTTCCACATTTTTCTGGGAGCAAGGGGTGAAATCACTGTTTTTATTTCTCAACATGCGGGTTTCTTAAGCAGCATTTAGGGATTTTCCTGAGACTCCGCCATAGCATTCAACAACTTACTCACCTTTAGTCTTGGGAATGTTAAGCTCTTTGGCTTTTATTTTCTCACTTATAAAATGGGGCTTATAATACTTACTCCATATAATTGCTGTGAACATTAAATATGGTTAATAATATAGTCTTTACATAGTAACCAGCATGTTGTAAATGGTCAAACACTGATAAATACAATGATAATATCTAGTAATAAACAGTATTTTTGGTGGTACTAGGGATTGAATTCAGGGGCAGTCTACCTCTGAGCAATACCTCCAGCCCTTTTTATTTTTTTTTATTTTGAAATAGGGTCTTCCTAAATCACCACACACTGGCCTTGAACCTGTAATCTTCCTGTCTCAGACTCCCAAGTACTGGGATTATAGGCATGTGCCACTGCACCCAGCTCTTACTGTATGTTGGGTGCTATAGGATTGACCTAGCAGTAATAAACAAAGTTTAAGTAGTGTTCTTCTTTTCATATTAAAAGGATAAATGATTGTGTGTGTGTTTCTTTCAATATTTTTTTACAGTAGCTGTGAGCTCATTTTGGTTCTTTTTCTAAAAGCTTACTTTATAATTTTAAATTCTTTTAAGATCTATAATCCTATTGAATCAGGAATAAAACGTGTACTTAGTTTCAGGCAATTGTTCCACAGAAGCCCCTTCAATTTTTAATTACTCTCCTTTCCCTCTCCAAGCTCACAGTTATTCTCTGATTTTTAATCTTGAAAGCCAGTCAGGGTACACTACTTATGATATATTCAATAGGGAGAAAAAGAAGAAAAGGGATTTTATTCAGGACACTAACTCTAACCTTGAAATGTTATTTTCTGAACATTTGTTCTGCTCACTGAGCAAATTTTAGTCTTTAAGTCAGATGTCTAAATACAGTGCTTGAGCTCTGCTTAAAGGCTAAAAATATAGACTTCTGCACAAGGTGATGGTTACAAAGGAAGGTGTTTAGAATATGGTTCAATAGAAGCTAAGGTAATTGAGCATCTGCTCTACAGTTCAGCCAGAAGAATTTCTCATCTACACTGAAGCTTTGGAGTCAAATCTCAGGCTATTATCCTTTGAAATACATACAAGAGAATCAGTTTAGGAAGTTCTTCACCAGGTCCTCAGCTGTGATCATCTGAAGACTAACCCATGGAATTCTTCCCCAGCCTCTCTCTATGAAAGCAGTCTCCACAAAGCACAACAGATCTGAACAGGCAGACTGGCTGCAAAGCCCATGTAATATTTGCCTCCCTTTGAGAAAGTCAAAGAATAATTCTGATGCTCAGTAGTGTCAAATAAAACAAGGTCATCATATAGAAAGTGTATAACCCTCAGGAGACATACCATCACCTGACCCTGCAACTGGCCTCGCAGACTAAGCGCTGTTACACTTGGTGCCTTACACCTAGTCTTCTTTGGGCACCTTTCCAAGGAGGTAAAGATGGGCAGAACAAAATAAAGCATCGGCCTGGGATGCATAATCCTCTTTACAAATGGCATGTGAGGTCTGGTCTATTTAATTTTTTAAATTTTACTCCTTTTGAGAAATTGGAAATAATAACTTTGGGTAAAGAAATAGAGATTAAGGGAACACAATAAAAATTTTGATTTGCTCTGAATAAATAGTAAACTGATTTGCCTGAATAAATGATCAAGTAGAAAGAGAAGTCATAACAACATTAGAAGATCTCAGTCATTGTTTTACTTTCCAAATTCCACCTTTATTTTTTCAAATTCCTCCTTTAAAATTTTGTTACACAAGCCGGGCGTGGTGGCGCACGCTTGTAATCCCAGCATTTGGGAGGTTGAGACCGGAGGATCTGGGTTCTCAGCCAGCCTCAGCTACCTAGTAAGGCCCTCCGCAACTTAGTGAGACTCGGTTTCAAAATAAAGAATAAAAAATAGGGCTGGGGTATAGCTCGGAGGTAGAACGCCCCTGAGTTCAGTCCCCAGTACCGAAAAAAAAAAAAAAAAAAAATTGTTACACATGAGCTTTTCCTGTCTTCTTGAATACCTTATTTCCAGAGCCTAAAAACATAACTGACAAAGGTAAGTGCTTAACAAATATTTGCTGAATGGGTGAACACATTTTAGCTTCCTTTTTCTTTGCATTTAAACTTCTCAATCATTTTTAAAATTAACTCACAGTTATTTTCCTAAATCTCTAAAAAATCCCTTTTCTTTTTTTTTTTTCCAGTACTGGGGATTGAACTCAGGGGCATTCTACCTCCGAGCTCTACTCCCAGCCCTATTTTTTATTCTTTATTTTGAAACCGAGTCTCACTAAGTTGCGGAGTGCCTCACTAGGTAGCTGAGGCTGGCCGTGAACCCGGATCCTTCGGTCTCAGCCTCCCAAATGCTGGGATTACAAGCGTGCGCCACCACGCCCGGCAAAAAGTCCCTTTTCAACACTCAGAATTCCCCTTTCAACACCAGACAGAGGGAATAAGTGAAAAATGGAGCCACAATTCCTCAATAAAAATTCCATGAAAATACAGTATTTCACACACACACACACACACACACACACACACACACACACACACACACACAAACACACACACATATACATATACATACATAATTAGGTTTTTAAAAAACTAAGTTGTTTTGGAAAACATTCAAAGAAATGTTTTCCTTATTAAATGAGTAACACATATATACTGGGTATATAGTTTAACCAATTTTTTTACATCATCTTCATCATGAGGTCATGTGGAAAAGATCAGAATGTGAAAATTTCCCTAGTCCATTTATTTATTCTTACTTCACAGCAATCAGAATTGCCAACACATTTACTCTTTAGTAAAAATAAAAGTAAAGTTGGTGGTGTAAAAGCTTGGCAGTTAGTAAGATGAAATAACTAACATGGGAGCAAAAAAAAAGTCCTAAAAGCTTAAAGAAAGTCTCTGTCTGGACTGTGTTGTATCAAGTATATTTAATAAAGACTGATTTACTACATTTAAACATTTATTTGTAAATAAGCATTTACTGTGTATTGGAAATTTTTTGATAGAGTTATTGAATGATGAATTTAATTTTTATATTTTTATGCATGCCTGAGATTGGATTTCAAAATCTTTCAAGATCTTTTTCTAAAATGACAAAGTGGACTTTAAAGACCCCTAAACTTCCACATTCATGTTTTTGAGTTTCCAGATTCTGACTTTCAAAATAAAGTACCTACTTTCACAGAAGAGACAGCTCTTGTTACAGGGTTAAATGTCTAATAGGAAAAAAAAAATCATTTTTCTTTCTTGAATTACTAAACATCTCTTCATACCTTTCAAAGTGACCTTTTAAAATCAAATGTGAAATGCATAAAAGATTATGTCTCTCTTCATATGCACATATTCACAATGTCCTGGGGCACTTACTTCAGCATGGAAAATTTCTGATGTTTTAAAGTCAATTTAAAACAACAACAACAACAAAAAATTGCTGAAGAAAAAACTGCATATTATAGAATCTTAAGTACCTCTTTTTACCATATTACATAAAAGGCATGTCTAAATTTAGACATATGTAGATAAACATGCCGATCCCTGAAAAACTCTAGACCACATAAATTCTAGGGAAAAGTCTGTATTATATTAAACATGAGACTCCATTTCCTTGTTTTGAATTATTGGTGCTGCTGTGGCAACAGCACAATAAAGAACTCTGTTGCACTCTCAGCAGAGCTATTTATATTAACCTCTTCTTAGGGAGTTCTTCCTTTACCAAGTCGCTCCATTATTTTAATAAAGTGGTCCATTCAAAGTAGTTTGGGGAGGTTGTGTTAGGGAGGAGGGCTGATGACTTAAATGTGAAAAAATAAAACTTACCTTTGAACTGTTTAGGCAGAGATTCTGGACCTGAAGCTAATCTTTTGAAGTGTTTTAAGTACATGAACACCCATTTCACAGGTCATGGAATTCTGAAATGAAAAGTCAGTTTCCTACAACCGAAAGCAGGAGCATTATGTGATTTCAAAATGCTCTGAAAACTTACCAAAATACCCAGGAGTGGGAAGCAGCTACTTAAGTAATGATTAAAATAGTTCAAAGGGGAAGGCATTTCTACAAAAGCCCAAGATGGCCTTCCTGTTCCTTTCTGTTTGTAGAACGTGTCTAGTGGAGTGGAGGCACTAAAGTCACTGTCTAAAGAAAAACATGAATGACATAGATAGGGAAGAAGACTAATGCTAACTAGTTGAATAACAGAAGCAAGGAACTATAAACTCTATGGTGTCTGAAGGGAAATTTTACTTTTCTAACTTCATCCTTAACCTGTTATGCCACACACACACACACACACACACACACACACACACACACACACATCCATACCTACTACAATAGGTACAAGTAATCTTGACCCTTCTTTCAGCAGGCCAGACTTCTCACATGTGTATGTGTGTGTGTGTGTGTGTTTGGGGGGGGGTACTCCGGATCGAATCCAGAAATGCTCTACCCCTGAGTTACACCCTCAGCCCTTTTTATTTTTTATCTTGAAACAGGGTCTCCCTAAATTGTTGAGGCTAACCTCAAACCTGTCATCCTCCTGACTCAGCCTCCCAAATTCTGGGATTACAGGGGTGTATCAGTCACCATGCCTGGCCATTTTATTCTTCCATTCATTTGCATTGCTTCTCCACCTGTTTTGTCCTTTCTAACCCCTTCCCCCATCACTCCCTTTTACTGGCAAACTTGCATTTCCTTTTTAGGCTACTTCTCACATCAAAGGGGGCTTCCACTAGTGTAGAATACACACATGGCTCTTTTAGTTTTTTTAAGCATTGTGCTGTGATTGACTGAAAGGATACCAATAATAATATCAAAATTAATTTGAAAAACAACCCTGTGTTTCAAAATTGGAAGATTTTTTTTCTCAGATAATAGGATGGCAGAGAAATTTGGGGTATAAAAAATAAAAATACAGAGAGAAAATTTCAGGACAAAAATACAAGAAGCCATTTTCAATACTGTCAACTACAAATACACATGAACTTATTTAGTAAAGATTTTACAATAAAAATATTTTCAAAGTAAATATTAGAAAGCCTTAAATGAATAAGCATTATTTCTAGTTTTATATTTGGCTTGTGAAGAAAAGCAAATTGGATAAGCTGTCATTCCAACTATTCATTATTTTATTGTAAATGTAACACCACTCACTTTATATAGAAGAAAAAAAATCACATATTCTCTATTATTAAAATCTATGCCCTCTAGAGGTGCTCTGTCAAGCTGAGAAATGGCATATCAGGAGACATATTACACTGCAGAGACAGATGTCCCTACTCAAAATGCATGCACAATGATCAATCACAGTTCAGAACAGTCCTGAAAACTCTAGTGCCACACTTAAAAAACAATTACAGAAAGATGTGTTAAAATAATATCAAGAAGCTGACACAAGCTGAATATATTAGCCAAGAAATTCAAAAGTGTTTCTGTAGCAAGTAAGAGGATTTTGAGATTGGAAGGTCCCATTGAGAGTTTAAAGGTATTGTCACGGATACATTGTGTCAAATCCACACCTGCACCTAGGTAAGTGCCTCATCCTCAGATGCTATGAACTACCCATTCCACACACATACCTGGCTGATCATTCATTCCATTGCTAGTTTCGTAAAGGTAAAAAGTGGAGTCAAGCTTTAATATAAAAATAGATATGAAATCTTATAAATACCTACTAGGTATGCAATTAGTTTTAGTGTCTACCACTGGACTATAATTTCTTTACCAACTGGATTCCTTTCTTTAACTTGTTGCACTATAGATAGACAGAATAACGTAATGAACAACTACATATTCATTAATTTGCTTAGTTGACATATATGTATTAAGAGTCTACTATATCTATAGTCTTCAAGTTGTTGGGGATACACTTGTAAACGAGGCAGTCAAAAATCCTAACTCTTCTTGGGCTTGTATTTTAGTATGTAAGACAGACAAAATAGAATGTGTATGCTATGGTTGAATCCGGAATGTTCCCCCAAAGCTCAGGTGTTTGGCAATGCTGCAAGGTTCAGAGGTGAAAAGACTGGATCATGAGGGCTCTAACCTCATAAGTGGATTAATCCATAGTGGATTAATCAATTTAATGGATTAATCCATTGAGAGCTAAATGGACTACTGGGAGGTGAACCTAGCAGGAGGAAGTAGGCCATTTGGGGCATGCCTGCCCTGGAAAGGTTTATCTTATCCCTGGTTCCTTGTGTTCATTCTCTGCTTCCTGGCTGCCATGAGCTGAGCAGCTTTTCTCTGCCACATACTTCCACCATGATGTTTCTGCCTTGGAGCCAGCAAATCATGGAATGAACCTTCTGACACCATGAGCCAAAATGAGCCTTTCTTCCTCTAAGCTGTGCTTCTCAGGTATTTTGGTCACAATGACGAAAAGCTGACTAACACAGTGCACGAAGCGGAGGCAAATGAGATAGATATGTTGGAAAAGAGTGAGTGCTATATACAGAAATGAAGCATGGAATGGGAGGGTTGCAATTTTAAATAGTGTGGCCAAGGTAGGACTCAGCGAGAAGGCGACCTTTAGGAAAACACTAAGAAGGCATAAAGGGCATGTGTGCACGAATGTCACTCTCTATGGACTACATTATAATGTGAGACTATGATGCACCAATAAAAGCATTTTTTTGCTTTTTTTTTTTTTGCAGTACTGGGGATTGAACTCAGGGGCATTCTACCTCCAAGCTATACCTCCAGCCCTGGTTTTTTTTTTTTTTTATTCTTTATTGTGAAACAGGGTCTCACTAAGTTGCGGAGTGCCTCACTAGGTAGCTGAGGCTGGCCACGAACCTGGATCCTCCAGTCTCAGCCTCCCAAATGCTGGGATTACAAGCTAGAATTTTTTTTTTTAAATAAAAAAGAAGGTAAAGGGCTTGTAACCAGACACATAGGGAAGTTGGTCATGAGGACTGATGGGGAAAGCTCAAGTACCAAAATGTCTTAACAAGAGCACTTGAGAAGAGTTCGATTGAGCAAGTTAGTGCAATGGCGCAATTCAAATGGAGGAGAGAAGAAAGGAGATAAAGTGAGACAGATGACAGGCACCATACCACACAAAGCCTCACCTCAGGAGTCACCACAGGCTTTGGATTTTTCTGGTAGAAAAATGGGGAACTATTGATGGACACTGGGCAGAGGAATATCATATGAATTATATTTAGCAGGACCATTCTGTCAGCTGTTTTGACAACAGATAAAGGGGTTGGAGGGAATTGTTGGGGTAGAAGCTGAGAGGCCAACTAAGATACTATTTCAAAAACCCAGGTAAAAGATTTTGATGACATACATCTCTGGGGTGGTTACAACATGCCAAGAGTGGTAGGAAATGGTTGTGTTTTAAGGGTACAGACAAGAGGAATTTCTAACTGAATTTAAGGTATGAGGTAAAGATGATACTCAAGGTTTATTTCACTGTTTCTTTCCTGAGCAATTAGAGAGGTTGCTCATCAACTGAGATGAGGAAGACTTGCATGGAGCCACTTTGGTGGAACATTGAAATTCAGTTGGTCATCTAAGGCTGTCAGAATATCTGTACCTGATGTTCAGGAAAGCTATCTGCGCTAGGCACACAAATTTGGGGGCTCTTGTCCTAGAAATGGCATTCAAAAGCACCATCCTTGAGAAATACCTTACAAGAACACTTCCAGCATGAGTCTACCCCCAAATAATCAGCTCTAAAATTTACATGTGGTTTTGTGTTTCATTTCATATGTTCAAACTTTGAACAATATATAGCAGCATTGTACATGCTTTCAAATTGATATAAATTATAGAAAATTTTCTGCACCTATATTTTCTTAACCATATTTTTGAGACCTATCCATGATAATGTGTATCCCTAGTTTATTCATTACCAAAGGTGCACAATATTTCATGGCCTGAAAATATCTCAAATTATGTACCCATTTTCCTTTTAATGAATATTTAGTTTGTCTCCAATTTTTTTCAATATTAGAAACAATACTGAATAAACATTCTGTACATGTTTCTTTGTGCACACAGAAGCAAGTAGTTCTAGAGATTGTACCTCCCAGGGAAGCTGTTAGGTCCTGAGATGATAAACAACGTATGTCCATATGTAAAACTGTTCTCCCAACTGTCACCAGTTTACACTCCTGAGTATTATAAATTGTCCTAATGCTCCACAGCCTCCCCAGAATTTGGTGTTGTTGAATTTATAACTTTGTTCCTATGATGGATGTGTGAAATCATATATCATTGTAATTTTGAGTTGCATTTCCCTGATCATTATTTTGACCATTTAGTTGCCATTCAAAGTTTATATTTTATCAGAATTAACTATTCTTATTTGTTCTGTTTTCCACTTCTATTTTATTTTGATATCTTGAATGTCTGTTTACCAAGGGCACATAATTTTTATTCATAATTATCCATCCTTTGAGATTAGTGCTTTTTAAATTTTTGTTTATAAAATGTTCTACTTTACTGTTTCATAAAGATACCCTCTAGTTTATCATTTAAATCCTTAATTCACTTGGATTTGCTTTTGTGCTTTTATGAAGTCAGAATACAATTTTAACTTTTTTCCTAGCACCATTTTATTAACTAACTCATCCCTTTCCCAGTGATCAAAGTGCCATCTTTGTCATCTATCTAGTTTCCACATACAAATCCATCCCTTTACAGTCTTGTCTATTTTGCTATTCCCAATATATAGTACTATGACTTTGTAAGAATTCTAGGTATCTTATAATGTCATTCTTCCCACTTTAGTTTTCCTTTTAAAAATACCTCTTCCTTTCTTCAGTTAACCTCTACTCATCTACATATACTTGAGAATTAGCTTGTCAAATTCCATTTAAAAATTCTATCACAGTCTTGAAGATAATTTTACTGAATGTGTTGTTTAATTTGAGGAAAATTAACAAATTTATGGCATTGACTACTCCAATCCATGAACACAGTACCTGTCTCCATTTACTTAAACCTTCTCACATGATGTTCAGTAGAGCTAATTTTGGTAGATGAAGATATTTTGTCTTTTATTAGATTTACTTCTAGGTTTCTTTATTTGTGTGGCTTATGTTAGCAATATCTTCAACAGCATTTTCTAACTATGGAAATACATCTTTGTCTTTGTATACATATCTCATTATACATTTTGCATTCAGTTATCCTCATATGCATATTGATTATGAATAAATGACTGACAAACTAATACCTGTCTCTATGAAATGTTATGACATTTAAATGAGAAATAAAATTCTATAATGATGGTGAACTATAAACATACTATTGACTATTATTTTAATTTCAACAGAGCTAACATTAATATCTTAGAAAAATCCAGACAAGAATTACCCACAATTTTCAGAGACTCCTTCCAAAAATATCCTGTCTAAGTAATGGGAAGAAATTATTATAGAAGGTAGCCTTTCAGGATACAGTGAGAATAAAAAGATAATCTTAAGAAAGAAAAGTTTAAAACATTTTTTTTAGAATCCAGACTCATAATAAAGGGCCTGGAAATATTTAATATAAAAAATGTATCTCTAAATCTCAATGACTTTCTTGAAAGGTTTTTGTTATAACATATTATATTTAAAAATCTTTTAAAAAATCTTAAATATGCCCATCACGAAATAATTAATTACACTTACAAGGTTAAGATATGTTGAAGAGTCTGAATGGTTTGTTACTTCCAGATGAGAAAAATGCTCATCAAAATAGTTAAGATCCAAAATAATATTTCTTTTAACTAGAAAATGTGTGATGCAGATGTGAATGTTACAATTATTGATGTAATTAGTACTCATCCTGTAACATTAAACCTTTGGAAAATTGCTATTCTATAATAATTTATTTTGCCACTAAAATGCACATTTCCAAAATTCCACATTTCCTACTCAGTATGTTTTGGGCAAAAGAAAAACTGGGCATTTGTTCCCATCATTGTTCAACAAATATTGTACTACTCCATTATTTAAGAATTGCTTCTGATGCCTTTTATTTACTCCCAAAGTAGTTGGAACTATGCTTCCTTTCTTCATTCAGATACACATTCATTCATCAAATATTGATTAAATGTTATCTATGTGCTGGGCACTATGTTAGATGTGGGAGACACTTTGTTGAATGGAGCATGCTTGATTCCTGTATTCACAGAATTCTGAGGTCCCTGAAGGAAACAGACATTAAAGCAGGGCTCTGCAGTCAGCCCCCCAGCACTGCGGCAAGGGAAGCACAGCATGCCAGGAGCAACATTAGATACCACAGAGAAAAGGCATCTCAGAATGCCCAGGTTACAGAAGTGCTGTTCAAACTAAAGTATTTTAGGAATTGGAGTGCATACAAAGAGGTTCAGGTTGAGAGAAAGGCCCGGAGTGCATTAAATGTAAGATCATAGCAATTCCCAGACCCAAAGTGAATCTATTCAGCCTGAGCAAGGGAGCCAAAGGAGACATCACTATCCAGTGTGTGATTTTTTACTTCGTATTCAAACATATGGCCACCTGAATGTATATGGATATTCAGACCCAGTCCAATGGCATGGAGGCAGACTGGGAACTCCAATATGTTCTAAACTGTGGATGTTCCTAAGGAAATATGTACAGACCTAAGTTTAGGCAAGAAAGTCGGGATTCATTCACAAATAGCTGCTGTGTCACCTAACTTCAAGCTATAAGTCAATACATAGAGTATATAGCAACCAATCTCTCGTAATTGGAAATGTGTAATTCCTCTTTTTTTATTTTGTGGTACTAGAGATTGAACTCAGTAGCCCTCAACCACTGAGCTACACCCCCAGCCTTTGTCATTTTTAAACAGGGTCTTGCTAAGTTGCCTGGACCAGCCTTGAACTTGCCAGCATCTTATCTCAATATTCCTTTTAAAATCACTCTACACTTGAAACATATATGTTTATACATATATATTATAGTTTCTACAAGAAAACTTTACTCTGAGATGACAAGGAATGATGGTAAAAAGATGATGAACATTCCCCAGAATGTTTGCAATGTAGATAAACTTTGTAGAATTTATGTCTTCTACAGTTTAGGAAATTTCCACTTAATAGTTATTAAATATACTGAGTATTCCTTCCAGGTGTGTTTGCTATGCTGAATCAATTTTAATGATATATTTGTTCTTCTCAAATTAACTATGTTATAACAGAAACAAATGATTACAGGCAAATTTTGGTAACTTATTTAAGTCTTTTGATTAAAAATAAGGCCAAGTGTGATGGCATTTGTAATCCTAGTACTTGGGAGGCTGACACAGGAGGATTGTAGGTTCATGACCAGCCTCAACAACTTAGTGAGGCCCTCTATAACTTATTGAGAACCTGTTTCCAAATTTAAAAATAATAATAAAATTAGTGCTGGGGGTGAAACCCAGAGGTAGAATGCCCCTGAGATTCAACCCCAGTAACACACACTCACACACACACACACACACACACACACACACACAGTACCATTTCAACTGATGTACAAAATCTATTTACCTGCTTTTTATTAATTTTATGGAACTTTCCAAAAGACAAAGAAGGCATCTTCTAAATAATTACTCAAGCTGCACATAAAATTTAATCATATTTGCCAAAACAACCATGACTAATAATTTAATTTTTCCCTTCTATGTTTTATCTAAAATGACTTATGTATGTATACATGCATACAACTATATTCAAAATAGATCATTATATATGTTTATAGCCTACTTCTTACAAAATAATATTATTTAAAAGATTTTTTTTTTTCGGTACTGGGGATTGAACTCAGGGGCATTCTACCTCCGAGCTATACCCCCAACCCTATTTTTTTTTCTTTATTTTGAAACCAGGTCTCACTAAGTTGTGGCGTGCCTCACTAGGTAGCTGAGGCTGTCCACGAACCCGGATCCTCCAGTCTCAGCCTCCCGAATGCTGGGATTATAAGCGTGCGCCACCACGCCCAGCTATTTAAAAGATTTGATAGACAGCCAAATTTATGAGCATGTAATATTCTACAGAGAAGTGCACCATATTAACTTGTCCATTTATACATTATTTAGCATTTGATATTTTTCTGAGATTTTGCTTTCTTATATAATGCAACATTGAGCTTTTTATTCTATGCATGTTCTTTTAATAACTATGCATGTTCTTCCAATAACATGGGAAATAAATGGCAGACAAGGTGAGAGACAAAACACAACACCTGTTTTCTCTGTCTCATTTTTTTTTTCATTTATATAAACATTTGGGTATTTTTTCCAACAGAATTAAAGTTAGAATACTGTAGCAAAACATGCATACCCTCAGTTATAGCAGCACAATGAACAATAATCAAATTATGGACACCAAACCAGGTCCCCATCAACAGATGAATGGATAATGAAATGTGGTATATAGGCATGGAGAAATTCTTCTCAGCCATAAAGAAGAATAAAATTATGTCATTTGTAGGAAAACAGATGAAACTAGAATATTATACTCTGTGAGATCAGCTAGTCTCAGAAAGTCAAGGGTTGTACGCTTTTTCTCATATGTGGGAACTAGAGAGAAAATAGGAAGCATAAAAGACTGAATAAATGTAGAAATAGTGCAGTAGAATAGTAGAAGGAGATTTAGGGATATAGGGGGAGAAGAAAAAGGAAGATTGGGGAAGGAAACAATTCAAATAGTGCTTTGGCAATATATATAAAGGTATTACTACCAGTTTTCCTAGCATGTGCAGGGAGGGATAAGGAGGAGCAGGGTGAGATGCGGAGGGAAATGACCAAGAGCTATTTGCATGTGTATCTGCATCACATTGAACCTCACTATGATGTATAATTGCAATGCACTAATAAAGTATAAAAAAAGAAAAACAGCATTTATTGAGATCCAACTGTATGTTAGGCTCATTGAAAAGTAATGAAGAGAGATGAATGACAACCAACATCACTTGTCGGGAGCTCACTGTAACACAGTGGTTCTCAATGGGGATGATTCTGCCCCCCCCCCATTCAGAGGACTCTGTTAATGCCTAAAGGCATTTTGGTTGTCACAAGGTGGTGTAGCAGTGCTACTGGCATCGAGAAGGTAGAGTCCAGGGATGTGGCTGAACATCCTACAAAGTACAAGGAAGGCCCTCATGACAAAGAATTATCCAGCCCCAAATATCATTAATGCTAAGATTTAGAAGCCCTTGTCTAACCCTTTAGTGTGGTCTTCTCCCTCTACAAAGTCAAGATCTTCTCATGCAAATGATAGTATTTAATAAGTTATAAGAATCAACAGGTACAGCCACAATTACCATGCAACTACACAGTTAGGTCAACAGAGTGGCCCAACCAGAAGGAGGCAAGCCCATTCTCATACTAAATGCTTCAAATGCAACGAGGACATGATGATCTGGAAAACTACAGACTAGAGAGTGGGCGTGTGGATTTTCTGGGACATACCCTTCAGGCCCTATGCAGTGTTGTTTCTTCTCTCTTTTAAACCTTTAGACGTTAGGGCTTTCTCAGGCAAGGAAATGAAAACAAGGTATTTTTAACTACCTGCTCAATTGCTTGGAAAATTACCTCTTAAAACATTTAAACACCCACTTCTCATTTTTTCCATACCCTTAGAGTAGCCAAGTGATATAAATCTCTGGAATTTCTTGAGGAGGAAATGTAATTTTTCAAAGTTTAGATAGTTTGTTATATATACACATACATTCCGTGTGTGCGTGTGTGTGTGTGTATTCTAAGCATGTGTATTGTATATATCTGACTACAAGATAAATAATCATGAGTTTGCTACAAACTATACAATAGCACATTCTCTGAAGTTCTAGAAGACTCAACTTTGATAGGCCTACGTGGGCCTTCCAAGGGTATCAAACTCACCATAGTAATGAAAACTTAAGCAATGATAAATTCCTCGGCAATAAATGCAGTATTTATTAGGCAACAGAATCCTGATTTTGTGTATTGCTGTATATAATGAGATGGTACAATTACTTTGGTCTTCCATTTGTTCAAATAACCATAGCACAGCTGGTGGCAATAAAAGCTATTCAATTGTTTTCTTACAGTGTGAATTTGGAATAAATGGTCCAGCTCTAGAAAAGAATTTGCTCTTTTGTTTGATCGTTTCCTTTCAAGTGGTTATCAATTTAAGTAAAGAAGTCAAAGTAACCCATCAGTAAATACCTCATCACATAAAACATCGAATACAAACTACCCCCC
Organism: Graphiurus murinus; assembly: GCA_004027655.1. Lineage (NCBI taxonomy): Eukaryota > Metazoa > Chordata > Mammalia > Rodentia > Gliridae > Graphiurus > Graphiurus murinus. The sequence goes on along the minus strand of PVLC010007068.1, from coordinate 5,328 downwards.
ATTACTGAAAACACTGGTTTGGAAAATAAACCAGAGTAGAAGGCATTGATGCTTTTAATCAGCATAATGAATACCATTAACTCAAACCACAAACTCCCTGTTTACCAGAAGCAAGTTATTTAGTTCCAATATCTTTCCAATGGTTTCTTTTTCTCTTTAAACCTTAATTAAAATCAACTATATTTGAAAATTAAGAGACCTAAGGATTTTCAGCAACAATTATTTTTTAAACTTTGATTCTAGCAGCCTCTCTAATGTTTGAAAATTGTTCAACTCAGCTGGAAACACTATTCATAAACTCAAATACATGTCAAATTAGAAGTAAAATTTAAACTAACAAATTTTATCAAGCTAATTCTATGTGCCTAATACTATGGGTACATGATGGATAAGATACAGTCATCAAAGACACTATAAACTCAAAAATTTATACATAAATTGTATGTGTGCTGATGGGACAAACACTGATTTAAAAAAAGTTTTTTGAAAAGAACTGAAATACACAACATAATTGATATTTTGGAAGAATTTTGTGAAACATTTTCTACTCTTTGAGTTTTGAATATTCTAACAGGTTTAATGTTTTATAAGGTCTATTAAATGACTGAGTTTCAAGAAAATATTGATTGATCAGGAAATACACATTTTAAATTACACCAATAACTGTGAGTGGCACCAGTATCAATTAAGATTGTTCATTCTTGGTGATCAGCATTCTATCAAGTGCTAAGCAGAGGAAGAGGATAGTTGGAAATATTCTATAAGAATCACTTAGCATGGATTTTCTTGGTATTTTAATAATATTTACATATCTGATATTTAACTACCATGTACATACATATGTGAAAGATATAACCAGAAGCACAAAATATTTCTAGTTGAAATCTAGCAATTTCACTACAAATTGTATATCCAAAAAAAATGAAATCAATGTGTTGAAGAGATATCTAAACTTCCATGATCCATATTACACGAGTCAACCTAAATGTCCATCAATGGATGAACAGATGTAGAGACTTGGCATATACACACAATGGAATGCTGCTCAACAGTTAAAGATAAGGAAATCCTGTTGACTGCTACAACATGGATATACCTTGAGATCATCATGTTAAGGGAAATAAGCCAGCACAGAAATAGAAATACTGCATGATCTCATTTACATAAGAACTCTGAAAAAAGTAAACTCATAAGAGGAGAGAATGGAATGGAGACTACCAAGTGAGGGGTATTGGAAAGATATTGGTCAAAAAATACACAATTCCAGGTAGACAGGAGACATAAGTTCAAGAGATCTATTTTACAACATAGTGACTAGTTAGTAATGATGTACTGTATTCTTAAAAACTGCCTAGAGAGTAGATTCTAAATGTTCTCACTACAAAATATAAGTGTGTAAAGTAATACATATGTTAATTAGCCTAGCTTATCTTTCCACAACATATACATATTTCAAAACAACATGTTGTTCATGATAAAATATACAATTTTTATTTGTCAATTAAAAGAAGTCAGCTTTTTTTAAGTTTCTAAACTACATTAGTATGATAAAGTTATGTCTTTTGAAAAGGAACTCAATTCAGCAAAGCATGCTTTGGAATACATGAACTGTAGACTGGCCTCCTCAGAGTTGGTATTAATGGATTTTTTTTTCTTTTCACACTTCAATAGCACAAATTCAGGTTAAAATTTAGATATGTACATATTTGTAGGTGGATGGGGGTACTGGGCATTGAACCCAGGGGCATCCTACCTTCAGATTATACCTCCAGCCCTTTTAATTTTTTATTTGAAACAAGATCTTGTAAGTTGCCAAGGGTCTCACTAAGTTGCTGAGGCTGATTTTGAAGCCCCTACAGTCCTCTTTACTCAATCTCTGATGTATAGGATTACAGGTATACACCACCATACCTGGACATAATGTTTATATTTTTATTTTCAGTTTGAAATTTCTTGTTAATACCTACATATCTTATGGGTTTTGTCTCTTTAAAATTTGATACCTCCATCATAAATATTATTAAATAAAACTCTGGCTCTAAAAAGTATGGAGTCTGGGCCCTTGGAGGTTGATAGTATTTTTATTTTTTATTTTTAATACTTTTATTGGTGCATTGTTGTCTCACATCATAATGGAGTTTATAGTGATAGTGACATAAATGCGCACAGCATATGGTGGGATTTCCTATGTCTTCTCCCTCAATCACTCCCTTCCCCAGACAGGGTGTTGAGATTGACATTGGTATTCTCACATATGTATGTAAAGTCAATGAAAGTGATTCCTTTACTGGTTCTCTCTCCCCACCTCCAGCTTTCCCCTAGACCAACTCCAAGAATCCACTGCAGTTTCTCCTCCATTATCTGAAGTCTCGCTGGTATACTGATTACTCCCTAGCTTCTGCATATGAGAGAAAACATATGACTCTTCACTTTCTGTTACTGACTAATCTCACTTAACATATGATCTCCAGGTCCACCCATTTTCCTGCAAATGACATCATTTTGTTTTTATTTATTGCTGTGTAGAATTCCATTGTGTGTATATCCCATAATTTTAAAATCCATTTATCTGTTGATGGACACCTAGGTTAGTTCCAAAAATTGGCTATTGTGAATTCTACTGCTTTAAATATGGACATGCATACATTACTATAATATTTTGATTTCAGTCCCTTTGGAAAGATACCCAGAAATAGTATAGCTTGATCATATGGTGAATCCATTCCCAGTGTTATCATCACTGGGTTAACATTGACACTGATGATGCAGAAACAATTTAAAAGAGTTGGTGCCTTAACAAGACTCAAGGCAGCGGCACCATAATGTATTAATAATCTTTGTATTCCTCTAAGACTATTCTCTCACTATTAGGAAAAAACTGTATGTGTTTCATTTGCTAATGTCCTTGATTGAGGAATAAATTAACTTTATTAAAACCCAATTCTTAGCCGGGTGTGGTGGCGCACGCTTGTAATCCCAGCATTAGGGAGGCTGAGACCGGAGGATCCCAGTTCGAGACCAGCCTCAGCTACCTAGTGAGGCACTCCGCAACTTAGTGAGACTCGGTTTCAAAATAAAGAATAAAAAATAGGGCTGGGGGTGTAGCTTGGAGGGAGAATGCCCCTGAGTTCAATCCTCAGTACCGCAAAAAAAAAAAAAAAAAAAAAAAACAATTCTTGGGTATGTACTTTTTAAAATATTCTGTTTGATGATATGGGACATACATTTAAAGCTTGTCTACTGCACGTGCATGTTTGATGGCTGTTATAATGGAAAATACTTAAATACTCATGCAATTATTTAAGTTGTAAGCCAAACTAATTTTTTGTTAGTGCTGGTGGAGTTTTTCTTTTGTTGTTGTTGTTGTTGTTGTTTTCAGTACTGGGGATTGAACCTCCTGTTTTGTTTCAGCCTCCCAAGTGCACCACAACATCCAGTCACCAACTTCCTTTTTAAAAACAGAAAGCCATTTTTATTTGATTGAAATAACTGCTATCTTATCCCAAGATATTTTATCAAAAATAAACCAAGTGTACTGGCCACTATAAGGAAAATATCTGAGAGAATTTATTGTCAATGATAAAATTAGAACTTTAAAGAAAAACTGAAATTATTGAAAATATGCATTGGCAACCATGATATTATCTCAATACTCAGATTAATCTAGTGAGGTAGATAATGTAATTAGTGAAGTGATTTATTGAATGTTATATAATCTTATATATTTGTATTTTGGAAATACATATAACCTAGCAAAACTATATTTTTCCAAATAATCAATGCATGACTGGTTATTTGGGTTGGATATTACTATATCAATTGTGGGGCAAGAGGTCTCTTCAAAATATAAAGAATGAATGGACTTTAATGTGATTGGATACAAAAAAAACTAATATAGTATCAAATTCCACATTGCAACCAATCTTAAAGAAACTACCACTACTCATGTTTTGATCTAGTATTTAAGAATAGTCATAATTGTCTTAAAAGGGCCTGAAACTATTTTCCTTTTTCAACAATGTATCTGTGGGAGACCAGATTTTCTGCACATACTTGAGCCAAACCACATGTTGTAACAAATTGAATACAGAAGCAGATAGAAAAATCCAGCTGTCTTGTATGAAATTAAACATTAAAGCAATTTTCGACAGTTTAAACAATGCTACTCTTATTAAAATTTCTTTAAAATATACTTTTAAAAAGTATCATTTACATTAACATACAAATTGCATATTTTTTAAATAAAATTCTTTTTAAAATATTTCTAGTTGAGAAAATATACTTATAAAGTATTTTACAGGAATATGTTTACTATCTTGGGGAAAACAAGCTGCCATTCTACAGGAATGTGCATAAACTCTTTCTGACCCCAATTCTAATATCTGATATTTACTATCCACATCTTTCAACAGAAAACAGAAGTATTTATGAACTAATATAATATTTTTCCTTAGAGGGTATTTTGATTTTTTTAAACAAATGTCTGATCTCCAGTCTTGAAATTCTGTGAAAGAAAATAGCTTGAACAGGTAGTTTAGATATTGCTTCCACCAACATTTTTGTGCACATTGTGATTTTTGCTTTGATCTCCCTTTCAGCAATCAGAGATTATTGCAATTCATACTGCATCCATTCAACTGAAACACAGAATACTTATTTTCTCTAAATATTTGCAGGAAATATATTTCACTACCCAACATAGACCAACATTAAGTCAAATCCACTATTTGTAATAAAAAGCCCTGCTGCTTTTTGACTCCTAAACTCATGTGCTCTGAATTTACGAGGGCATCATAATAGACATAACATGAGCATTTCTGGGTACCATGTTTGCGTATCATTAGAGGAACTAAAAAGTTTTTCATTAATGAAACTAAGGTATATAATTAAAAGTCCATAAAAAATGTGGACTATCTCATACTATTGAAATGTGCTGTCAACATTTTTTAAAGGATAGCTAATTAGGTCCTTTGCCCATTTTTTGATTGGGTTGTTTGCTCTCTTAGTTGAGATTTTCTTGAGTTCTTTGTATATCCTAAATAGACACTTCACAAAAGAAGAAATACAAATGGCCAATAAATGTAATCATTGGCAATCAGGGAGATGCAAATCAAAACTACCTTAAGATATCACCTAACTCCAGTCAGAATGGCAATCATAAAAAACATGAACAACAACACCTGCTGGCGAGGGTGTGGAGAAGTGGGAACCCTAATACATTGTTGGTGGGATTGCAAACTTGTGCAACCACTGTGGAAAACAGTATGGAGGATCCTCAGATGAATGGGAGTGAACCTACCATATGACCCAGCAATACCACTACTGGGT
>PVLC010007067.1:0-65385 GCA_004027655.1 Graphiurus murinus | reverse complement strand
TTGACGTTTACTGGTTAGTTCTTCTTTGTAGTTAATCTCTTTAAGTAGTTTCTCTAGTGCTGGTTTGGAAGACAAAAATTCCTTCAGTTTCTGTTTGTCATGGAAGGTTTTTATATCACCGTCAATTTTAAGAGAGAGTTTTGCTGGGTATGAGAATCTTGGCTGCAAGTTATTTTCTTTCAGAGTTTGGAATATGTTATTCCATCCTCTCCTGGCTTTCATGACTTGATTCGGGAGGTCTGGCGTAATTCTAATTGGTTTGCCTCTAAATGTCACTTGGCCTTTTACTTTCGTTGCCTTTAAGATTCTCTCCTTTGCCTCTACATTGGTTAATTTGATTACTATGTGGTGTGGAGAACATCTTCTTTGGTCTTGTCTTGAGGGAGTTCTATATGTTTCCTGAACCTGTGTGTTGACTTCTCTTTCTATGTTTGGAAAATTCGCTGTTATTATTTCTTTGAAGTGATTGTTTATTCCATAAGTTTCAACTTCTAATCCCTCTTCTATGCCTATTATTCTTAGGTTGGCTCTTTTAAAATTGGCCCAGATCTCTTCGATGTCCAATTCGTACTGTCGTAATTTTTTCTAAGTTATGTACTATAGATTCATTGTTAGTTTGGTCATCCTCTAAGAGTGATATTCTATTTTCTATGTGATCTAATCTGCTGTTTATAGTTTGCATTGATGCCTTCATTTCGATTATTTCATCTTTTACTTCCTTCAATGCTTCTGTTTGGTTTCTCTTTATGTCTTCAAATTCTCTGTTTATTTGTTCCTTTATGTCTTCCTTTATTTCTTTAAAGCTCTGCCTACATTCTTTCTGAAAATCCTGTATTGTTTCTAGTATTAAAGATCTGAATTGTTCTTCTGGTAGTCTCTGCCATTCTGGGTTGGTGAGATCTGTTATTGAGGGGTTGTGGTGGCTCATTATTTCTTTTTTATTTTTCCTTCTCATGGTTCCCCTGTTCTTCAATTTATATCTTTGCTGTTCTTGCAAGTTTTCTTGTCCAATCTCTGTAGTTGGGGTTTAGGGGTGACAGGGTGTGTTCAGAGATAGAGTTCGGGTGAGAGGTCACCGTAATAGATGCAGGGATAGGGTAAAGAAGGGGGTAAAGATTAGAGATGGTAGATATTGATATGCGACAGGAAAAAGAGGAAAAGAAAAGAGAGGAGGTAAAGTATAGCAGAGAGGAATATGGGGGGGGGAGCTTGTAAAAGGGGTAAGGAGGGGGTTCAATGACCTAAGCAAGATATAACAAAGCAAGTATTCATCCAAACAAACATAAACAAATCAAAGCAATAACAGAGTATAGACAGATCAAATTTAAAACTTAACACCAAAAAAGAATGCAAAAAACAAAACAAAACAAAACAAAAAACCAAAAAAAAAAAAAAACCCAAAATCTACAAATAGGAAACAGACACTAAAACCAATGCTCTGCTAGTTCGTAAGTACCGAGCTTAAATTTTCACGTGTGTCTTTGGCGGTATTTATTTATTTATTTATTTATTTATTTATTTATTTATTTTTAATTTGCTCTGTCAGTGCACGTAGAGAATTGCCCACTGCTAGCTTATGTCTCTGGACTCTCCACTGGGTCTGGCTGCGTCTCTGTCTCTGCTTTTTGCGTTAGCAGTCTAAAAGCCAGGCCTTTCCAGTTACCCTGTGTGCACTGGGTTCCTCCACCCTTCTGGCCCTGTCTAGGCTCTAGCAGGGCAGATGGCTGAGTCTATCCTTTGTTTTGTGAATCCCGCACCCTGCATCCGAGGTGCGCGTAGCCCAACTTACTGCTCCCTGCTGCTCGGCCTGTTCCCATCCTGGTGGCTGGGGGCACAATTGGACAATGATGGTCTGCGTAGCTAGCAAGAAGTTGGTGGGAGGGGCTGGCGGCAAAGATGGCGGCCGCCATTCCCAGTGCGCGCAGGTTCCCCTCTCCGAGTTTGTGTTTGAGTTTCCAGTATTCCTTCTCTTCCTTCCGTTAAGAAGCTGGATTCAGGGCTGTCCTCTTTCCTCCTTTGCGCCGTTGCTCACTGTTCCATCTTTGGGGCGGAACGTAGATGCTGACCCGTGGGAGCTTCTGCTGACTGTTCCATGGGGGGTTCTGGTCACTGTGAGTGTTGCGGCAATCCCCACCTGGGTAGTTCGTGGAGATCTGGGGCCAACGCCACGCCTGGGCTGTTAGCTGTGTCCCCATGTAGTTAGCCGCTCACAGCGTCTGGCTCATCCCCGCTGCTCCTTCCATAGCCTAATTCGTCTGCGCAGCGCGGATCCACTGCTGCGCAGGGCGCAGGGCCGCAGCCCTGGGCGCGGGGCTGTAGCAAGTTCCCTTGCCCTCCTGAGTCCACTTTTTTGATCTTCTTTAGGTGTAGTTCAAATTTCACTTTTTTTGTTGTATTTTTCTTCTGTTAAGATGCTCCTTATATGGTAAATTTTGTTCGAAATCACAGCGTCTGGGGAAAGCTGTTTCATTCAGTCGCCATCTTAGATCTCTCTCTAGTTTGATAATTTTAACTGCTTCCTTTTGTTTTCAGTGTGGCACCTCCACTCTTTTTTTTTCTTTTTTTGTGGTCCTGGGGATTGAATTCAAGGGCATTCTACCTCTGAGCTATACCCCCAGCCCTATTTTTTTATTCTTTATTTTGAAACAGGGTCTCTCACTAAGTTGCAGAGTGCCTCACTAAGTAACTGAGGCTGGCCTTGAACCCAGATCCTCTGGTCTCAGCCTCCCAAGTACTGGAATTACAAGCATGTGCCACCACGCCCAGCTGCACCTCCACTCTTAATTGCTATTAGTATTCTCAAATCCAAGACTCTGTTTCAATTACTCCAAAAATAAATGTTATAGAATTGGAGTTTTCTGGGTGATCTACTTTAGTATTCTGCTTATAAATTGGATTGCATGTGGAGAAGTAGGAAAAATAATTATCAATAGCACATAAATGGTAGAGGGATAATCACCAGAATGGAAGAAAGGGGAAAAAGCATTTTAAAATACAACTGATCCTTCTATAAAGTGCAAACAATGCTCTTGTTTTCCAGTGACAAGGATGCCCACAGCTTCCTCTAGTCTCTGGTATCCTAGCTGAAGAGTCTTTCTCAGGTTTTGCAGCAGGAATGAACTTGTTTCTTGTAGGCAGCCATCTCTGCAAACAGCTGAGTTTCAGCTTTCTCCACTCTGAGTGAGCTTCTTCTATCTGCTGTGTCTCTTCCACAAATGTCCAAAACATCTCTCACCTCTCATACTCTTTTCTCCCTCAACTGTCATTTCAATCGATTTTTAGAAAGCAACAGAAATAAATAATTATATTTTACCCACCAGATTTAACCAGAGGGAGAGAATAACATTTTTGTTAAAGGATACAGAAAAAAAAAATGCAAGACATGCTTGTAACTTTTAAGGGTGACATAAAGATGAGAGAAATATATACTGTCAAATGATAAAAACTGAGGTCTAAAAATTCTCAGCAGTTTGAAATTATGGATCTGAATTTACCGAGTTTAATAAATGCACTTTCACCAACGTGAGCATAAATACAGTATCAAAGTTTTTAAAAATTCCTTGCCCAAATGCAGGATACATAAGAATGTGAAAAAAAAACTAAAAAATTTACTTGTGTCATCAGTGTGCTAGGAGTATTTAAAAAGCCAATATAATTTCCAAGGCTATAAATAGAAGAAGTTCTTAGAACTATGTATTTCTAAGCACACTTGGGTTATTCTGAATAATAATAATAATATATAATAAAGCACTGATCAGCTGGAGCGTATATGGAGGAATGGGAAGAGAAGGAAAACATGGTTTCAGGATTTGACTATTTTCTTTTGCTACATAGCTGGGTCAAATTACCCTAGAAGGATGAAAACTCCTGCGCAAGATAATTGCCTTCGGATATTTAAAAAGTCAATATGTGCAAGAGCATAAATCCTACTATAAAAAATTAAGAGCAGAATATCTTTGTTAGAAATGTAAAAATGACCACAGTTTGAGCAATAATCTTTTTCAATAATGACTTCTAAATTTACCCAGGAGTTCTTTCCACTCAGAATATATTTCTTTATTTTGTGGAATATTGATTTGATATATGATATTCTCTGTTATGTTTTCAAGACTAGGGAGACAATATTCAATAGTCTACATTAAACTAATGTATTTTTAAAATATGGTATGCTTCTAAATATCGACCCAAGATTTATGATTTCCTGAATCATATCCTGACATTCTCACAGTCTTACCTATTTTACAAATGACAGCCTGGCTTGATTTGATTAATGAAATGGTTAAACATCCAAATCTTTGGCTTTTGCATCATGGGGATAATTAAAATTATGGCATGAGAAAGGATCTTGAAGTCAAAGACTATGAACTGCCTTGTGGCCTGTATGCTGGAGTTACTTTCCACAGAAAGCTTAGTGGCCCAAGTGACCTTCCTGACAGCCACATGGCAGAAGAAAAGCAAGAGACTTGGCACATTTATTCTCAGCTGTCTTCAGAGGATTGTTCTTTTCACATTGAAATAGAATATATAGCTCTTCTAAGCTGCTTCATCAGCACTAATGTACTTCCTAGTGGGAAAAGGTAGTGGTAGAGATATTGAAATACAGATCTGTGCAACATGTACAATAAAAACAGTCTCCCTTTATATGCAACCCAGGCTAGAAGTGCACAGACATTTAGGGAGGCCAGCCTGGAGTGGAGGTATATAGAAGCAGTAGCAGCAGAGGAGAGAGAATGAGGCCAGATGAAAGGGCCTTGGGTAGCATCTGGAAGAGCCAGTACCCATAGGGGGAGCCATTGTAGGATGTAGAACATATACATGCTTGGTATTTAGGTTATAGAATAACCGCCTTGCCTTTCTAATGTTCCCTGTTGCAGACTGTCAAGCCTGTGTTCAGTCAATTCTAAAACACTTTCTTAGATATCTCAAGAACTCCCTCGGTGAACTCCATGCCAAGTAAGAATTTCTTTTGCTTGATGTCTGGGGCTTTGCTTCTTGATTCTGGGGTCATTGTGAGTAACAGCTCTGTCACAGCCTCAGAATGCAGAGGGATGAGCAGGTGTTTTTACTGCAGTCACCTCAATCTATCTATTCCATTAGCAATAGAGAATTGTCCTTAGGTAATTCAAACATCAGCGGGAAGTGAGACTTTGAGCAGAGGAGAAAACACATGGGTGTCTAATTATGTGATTTAACTCTCCACAGAGAAGGTCATTGATGGTTGTCTTGTTAGGGCTATTTTTCAAAAGACACCATCGATGATCCCATGGAAAGTTTTCTTGGGTTGATTTGATTTCAAAATATGATATCTGCAAAACTGTCTTAGGTTTTATTTCACATGCATTGTTTCATTTTGTCTTCAACCAATTTTTGGTTATGCATTATTATTATCATTCCTATTTTATAAAAGGTGAAGACCTAACACTCAGAGGAATAAATTGCTTTTATTAGAAAAATATAATCTGTCAAGATACTAGACATGAAAGATACTATCTGTTGACCACAGGCCCCTACTCTTTCTTCCACAAAAGCACAGTTTATATAAAATCCATTTGTATTCATATGCAAATGAAGGATATCCAGTATTAATTGATAGGAGCATACATTTCCTGATATACCAATGCGTGCTTTTCATTTTCATTGACTTAGTTTCTATTTTTTTTTTTACCTGATGGAACTTTGATAATGGAGGATTATAAAGACACTGAGGTGCAGAGAGGTGGGAAATAAACAGACACTTTCCAAGGACAAGTTGCACTTCTGTAATAGAAGGCTGTGTCCAGAACGGGGGAGGCATTGCATGGCCTTGTCAGGCCCCTGGTGTGTTTATCCAATTCTCTCTGCTGTCTCTGGACTCAAACTGAGGATATAAATATATCACCCTCACCAGAGTGGAAGCAGGAGGCAAATGCACAAATGAGAACAAGATGAGAATCTGAAGTATAAAATCACACAGAGAGAATTTTATAGCGAAGAACGATTTTAGGAAGAGACCAAGAGGATTTTTATTTATAAATGTGGAACATTTTAAGCCCAGAGGGATCTGTCACACATAGTATATTGTGATAGGGTCCCTGAACATTTAATGGCATTCATTTTATTACCATTTTCCTCTGGAGTAGAACGGCACACTAAACTGATCAATATAAGGTTTTGGTTTTGTCAAGATGTTTACAGAGATTGTTGAAATTGAATAACTTGAAATAGTCTTTTATGCTGCTGTGGACTGTTGTATTGTCTAACTTCTGTTGGTATTTTAAAACTTTGCCACAGCTCATTTCCTAGGTCTGAAGACCTAATTTAGAGGAACATATTAATTATCTATAAATCAGTTAAATTCCTAGGCAGGTGTTGTGCACATTATCACAAACAGTAACAAAAGGTATGTAGTCATTTGGAAAGGGGGAAATTTAAGGATTCTAGAGCAAGGAAAAATAGCAGAAATTATTTCTTTTATATACTCTTTAACAGTGTAATGCTTGATTCAAATGAAATTATATTGAACCCCAAATAAAGCATATCCACCAGAATTTATTAATTTATTTTGGTATTGGAGATTGAACCCAGGAGAATTTTTCCTCTGAGCTACCCCTCAACCCTTTTTAAAATTATTTTTAAATTTTGAAATAGGAGCATTCTCCTCCTTCAAGCAACATCCCCAGCCCTTTTTATTTTCTAAATGTCTAAGTTGCTGAGGGACTCACCAAGTTCCTGAAATGGACCTTGAACCTACAGTCCTCCTGTTTCAGGCTCCCAAGTACCGGGATTACAGTCACACACCATCACACCTAGTTTATACCAGACTCTTTAACTATCACTGAAAGTAAGAAAAGGCACTTTGCCTGCTGTGTTTGGAATCTCATAATGTAGAGGAGTAGGGAAGGAAAGGGGACAGGTGACTAATTTTATATCCTAGCCTATTCTATTATTATATAACACTGCAATAGGATTTTTCCCATCTTTTACATAACTAGTGTTATTGTAATTTCACTAGAATGCCTGTAAATTCTGAGGGTCAGAGCTGGGGCTAACTCTCATATCTTCTGATTACAACTTGAGTGCTATTAATCAGGATCCTTTGGTTTAGAAATGAAAGAAACCCAACTCAAATCATTTTTAGGTGAAAGGAGAATTTACTGGCTTATACAAGAAATAGAAACTAGAATTTGACTAGAAGGCTCCACTTCAAAACCTCAAAGGTACATAGGACCTTCTCTCAGTCTCATTCCTTCTCCCTCTGCTGGAGAGCAACAGCTTGTCAACTGGACTCAGCCACACAGCAGCAAGTGAGAACATGGATAATCTTCATGTCTCACCTATCCAAGCTTTACCACTGGGGAGAATAGAAGTGAGGCTCTGCTTCTTTGGAATTATCCTAGAGAGGTTGCTGATAGTCCAGTTTACACTAGGTGCCCAGTCAATGAACTGGGCCTATGGGATGAATTATCATGATTTGTTCTACTTCACTAGATGAGTGGTAGAAAAGGCAGTATCAGTTACATAAAATAATCTGGACCATTGTCATGTTCACAGCCCAGCTGTGTCAAGGAAGTAGGTTAGGTTGCAGACAAGCTAAAGAAAGTTCCCAGAGATAGCATGTGAGACATATTTATTGGGAAAAACTTACAGAGATCAGTGGCTGTTCCATGAAGAGTCCAGTAGTGGCAGGCTGATACCACCTCTGTCCCTCATGGTATTTTGTCAAGGAGTATCTCCTCTCCTCCACTGTATTTTGTCCAGTGGTGGCCAGCTGGATGAGTGACAAGTACCCTTTCCACAGTTCTCTCAGTTCCAACCTGTCCCCACTCAGAGAAGGGTTTTGTTTTTCTGCAGAAGCAGTGACATCATCAGTATCAGCTTGCTCAGTTTGCCTATATGACCAGCATCCAAAGGAGCAACTGTTCTGGTGCACATGCAAAAGAGCAACTTTCTACAGACAATACTAGCTTGCTCTCATTCCCTGTGTGCAGAAGACAAAGTGTCCTTCAAGAGAATATGTATCTGGACTTCCCTGCCCAGGCTGCTTCTCATTGTTTTCTTAACTTGATTAGGTTTTGGAGAACAAAGAGGGGGCATTCAGGGGCATGGTGTTTTACTTCCCCTCTTTCTTTTAGACAAGAAAACCACCCAGATGGCAGAAGTGAGAGGGGAAGTTCCATCTCCAACACTGCACTTTTGTGATCTGGCTGCCTTGGTTGGTGGCCCCTCTGATTGAACAATAGACCTTCTTGGGGTGAACCCACGGCCATTGGCTTCATTGGTACAGTTCCCTGTCCCACAAGAGCACTCTGACCACCCAATATGTTCCTGAAGAAGTTACGAATACAGTTTTTTCATGAAGTGTAGGAGAGCAGTCACTATTATCTCCCAAATTCTAGATTGTCATAAAAGTAAACAAGACAGGTGGGAAAGAGAAAACACCTCACAGACATTAATATTCAGGAAATATTGGTAATTATGTACAAACACTTCAACAATGTTGACAACAAAATGACCATCAGATCAAATTGAAAGAAAAACTGCAGCCTTGCCTGGAATCTTGAGGACAGTCTCTACCAGCTCCACTCAGACCACCCCAGGTTAAGATCTGGGCTTGGTAACAACACTGTGCTTGCCCTGTACAAGGAAACACAAGACAGGAGGTCTAGTGCCTTCCCAGTGGTATAGTTGCCTTTAACTCATCTGAAAAGGAAACTGTAATAACTTCTGCTTTAAATGAACAAAGAATTAATGGACATCAGCCTGGCTCTTTAGTCTAAAAAAGCCACCTTCTGAGAGAGAGAGAGAAGTACAGGGAATCAGAGAGACAGAATCAGGGACAGTGGGAGGAGTTAGAGAGTTTAAGAATGGAAGGTGATTAGGGGAAGAGCCTTTGAAATCTGTCTATATTTGGACTCAACATCTGTGGTGTAGTGGAAGCAATAGAAACCCTCCTGGGTTATTTTCTTTGTTCTCAGGGGGCAGTACCAAGCAATGAGCTGGCGGTACAGGAGCATCCTCTTGGTAGACAAAGTGGCAGCAGGTTACAACGATGTTTCTGTCTTGGAGCCAGCTGGCCTTGGACTGAACCTCTGAAACCAAGAGCTGAAATAGACTTTTCCTCCTCTATATTGTATTTGTCATATATGATGGTCACTATAACCAAAAGCTAACTAATACAAGCATGCAACTTATTCTAAAGGGGGGCGGGCAAGAGAAAGAAATGTATCAGAAGAAGATTAAGGCTCCCTATTGGGACTATTCTGTCAACTTATACATATCATTTTTTTCTTATGATGTAAAAGACTCAAACAAGAAAATATCACAACTCAACAGAATCCCTAAACTCCCAACTGATTCTTCCTGTGATTCTCAACTTCAGCCTCACATTAAAATCTGAGAAGCTTTCAAGTTTCCTAGCTTCCAGGCCACACCCCAGTCCAATTAAAGGGGAATCTGTGGAGGTGAGACCCAGGTTTCCAAATTGTCTTTAAAGTATTCTGGAATCTATTGTGCAGTCATGGTGGAGAGCCATTGCCCTAAACAAATGCTTGATACATAAATTTCTCCTTCTGCAAGAATAAACCAAGTAAGAAAAATCACTAGAATTAACAGAGCCACCTGCCATACAAAACTATAGGCACACCTGAGAGACAATGAAAAAGGCTAGGGGGCATTTTTAATTTTTCAAAAAATATTTAACTTGTGCATGGTATACTTTAGAAAAAATCATAATTGTTACCTTCTGAATATCTCTCTTATTTCAATTATATACATATATATATATATTCATTCTATCAGATGATTAAAGATATTAAATATTTCAAGGTAAAAATTCCTGGTCCTGTTTGCCAAATGTAGGACCTAGTAGCAACAATTTTGTTGCTATCTGAGACATAATTTGTTCTAGTTATTTGAAAACCTAATTTCATTTTGAGATAATTAATGAAAAAAGAAGGAAGAGGAAAAAATTTTAAATGACAGCACACGTATATATAAAAGAAACTTAGGGGCTGAAGATATAGGTCAGTGGTAGAGCACTTGCCTAGCATGTAAAAACAAGAAAAACCCTAGCCGGGCGTGGTGGCGCACGCTTGTAATCCCAGCATTTGGGAGGCTGAGACCGGAGGATCCCGGTTCGTGGCCAGCCTCAGCTACCTAGTGAGGCACTCTGCAACTTAGTGAGACCCTGTTTCAAAATAAAAAAATAAAAATAGGGCTGAGGGTATACTTCGGAGGTAGAATGCCCCTGAGTTCAATCCCCAGTACCGCAAAAAAAAACAAAAACAAAAACAAAAACTTAATGAGATCCTGTTTCAAAAAAAAAAGGGGCTGGGGATATAGCTCAGAGGTAGAGCACCCTGGGTTCCACCCCCATTAAAAAAAAAAAAAGAAAAACCCTGATTTTCATTACTAACACTGCAAGAGAACAAAACAAAACAAAACAACAACTGAAAAGAAAAACCAGACCAAAATGAAGACCTTTAAGCATGTCTAAAGTGATGAGTCTCTAACATGGTCAATTTATGTGGCAAATTGTGAAAAAATAAATTTAATAAAAATAAATTTAATAAAAATAAATTTAAAAATAAATTTAATATTTTAAATATGTCTATGAGATTTGTGACAAAAAGCTAATGTCATGAAAGTTTTTAAATTATCTATTCAGTGTTCTGAGAACATATAACATGCAAGTCTCTCTTTTCAAATTATACATCCTTAACTTGTACATGTTTTAACTTGTACATGAAATGAGGAACTGTGTAAAATTCAGAGTCAGGAAAAATAGAAATTATGCATGTGAAAGGATATTTTATGCAATTAGACATGGGTTGAGTATAAGTGGTTTATTTGGGAGGTAATATTATGAAACACTGAGAAGGAAGTGAGGGATGGAGACGGGGTGGAAATGAACCATCAACTGTTGCACCTGCAAGCATGTGACTTTGTGGTCCATGGGACTGTGATCAGGTGGGGAGCTGTGCTCACGGATGTGGAAGGAGAGCCTCGGGGCACCCCACTAAGTTGAAGAAGGCTGGATACTACAAATCTGCTGATAAATCCTACAATGCCTTTGACTAAGGTATTGATTCCTTGGTACTTACAGCTTATTCCAGCCATCACTTGTGGCAAATGTAACTCCCAGTCCCTAAGCCCACGAGTCACTGGTATCAGCAACTGGATTAGCACAGAGAAAAGATGAGGGGGCAGGGACAGCATCTGATCAAAGCATGTTTTGAAATAAAACAAGGGGTCAGCAAACATTTTTTTTTTTAATAAAGGAACATATGGGAGATATTTTAAGCTTAGTGGGTCACATATGGTTCTTGTCCCTTATTTCTCTTTTTCCTTTTTTTTTTCTGGGAACTCTTTAAAATGTAAAAAAAAAAAAAAAGTTATACCAAACATGTGCTGGAAAATAAAAATAAACTAAAAAAAAAAATGGTACTGAACTAAATTCAGTCTATAGAGTGTAGCTTATAGACACCTGAAATAAGGGTTTTTTTTTAAAGTTCTAGGAATTAAAACCAGGGGTGTTTTAACCCAGAACTATACCCCCCAACCCTTTTAAAAAAGTGTTTTTACTTTGAAAACAGGGTCTTGCTACATTGCTGAGGGTCTCAATAAATTGCTAAAACTGGTCTCAAACCTGCAATTCTTCTGTCTCATACTCAAGAATAATTTTTAAAAGACTAAAACACAAATGTATAACTGAAGATGATCAACAAAAATTAGCAAAACCTTCCAAGAGGTAGAAAAATGCATCTGTCTTATGTTTTGTTGACTACACTTAAATAAAATAGTTGCTTTAGAAAACAATTATATAGACACATTAGATAATCAAAAATTGATATACAGCAGGCAAAAATAAACAAGGAAAAGTTTAATGCATTAAAGAAAAGTTGTTTTATATTATTAGTAAATGTAATGAAAAGTAAATGTAGTAAAATATAAAATCCACAATGAAGGGATTGTAGTTACAGTTAAAGGCTGTAAGATATTTAAAAAGTTAGATGATAACAAAAAAACAAAGAAAAGTGTTGAAAATAAAGAAGAAGGGCACAGAAATACCACAAAGAGCTAGGTTTTATGGCTCTAAAACTTTAATATATCAAGATATCAAGAAAACTCAAAAGGTTTGGAAGAAAAAAATTATAATAATGGTTACACATGTCAGTGCATAGTTTGAAACTTTTGAAAAATATTTATTTATTTTTTTAGTGAATTGACTGATTCTTCTCTCTGGAGTGCATGGTGAATGAGACATTCAATGATTAACTCCCATGGGGCTCCTGGCTCCTGGGTTGCTCTGGGAACTTACCTAGCCTCAGTAAATTGGGAAGATTTCTTTGGTCCTTAGGCATCAGTCAGCCTAGCAACAGTGAGATGTTAGATTTCCCCTGTTCTAATTTTTCATCCAAGCTGGAAGGCTTTCTGCTTGAGGCAAGAGGATATTTTATCAAGCCAGAAAACTCACAGCCTTCCTTTTCTTCAGGTCATTCCATCTTCTTCAGCATTAGCTAGACAGCAGGATGGACTTCCCTATGTCGCTCCCACTTCTCCCAGGCTCCTAATATCTCTTTCATCCAGAGGAATTTCTCCTTCCTCTCTTCCAGTCTCCTTTAGACACTGACTCTGCCATGAATCAGACCTGGCTCTCCAGCTGGATTGCCTATATGGGTTTAGAATTCTGAAGTGAAGACAAGGAAGAGAGAGAAACATTTTTGAAGGCAAATTCTGCCTGCTGTTTATCAACATTCTTACTATTATGCCAATTTTTCCTTCAGTGCACTCAATTAAGTATGCAATGACAAATCTATACAGAACATTCTCTGTATTGTTACAAATAAAACTCAAAACTAAAAATCAAAATTTAAACTCTTGGAAATAAGTTATTTACATAATTCTAAGTAATAATCTGAACTGCAGTTATTTATTTCCAAAATAATGACTGTAAGAAAATCACATATGGAAACATAGAAAATGAATCTAAGGAGATACATTGAGAAGAGTTTTAACTTTAGATTTTTTTTTTTTTTTTTTGCGGTACTGGGGATTGAACTCAGGGGCATTCTACCTCCGAGCTACACCCCCAGCCCTATTTTTTATTCTTTATTTTGAAACCGAGTCTCCCTAAGTTGCAGAGTGCCTCACTAGGTAGCTGAGGCTGGCCGCGAACCCGGATCCTCCGGTCTCAGCCTCCCAAATGCTGGGATTACAAGCATGCGCCACCACGCCCGGCTTAACTTTAGATTTTTGACATAGGCATTCTTTTGTTCATTACATGGCTTACTATTGTGCTATGCAAATAAATATTCCTATAAGCAATATAAACTTACGTAATTTCAAATGATTTTGTTAATAATATGAAAACTGAAGAAGACTGGACAAATTTAATGCTGTGAATCTTTTTTTCAAATAATATTCATTTAATTTCGCAAAAGAATCTTTCTATACCATGGAATACCATGTGAGAAATATTGCATAAAAACAGGAAATCACAGGGTTGAAGGTGTAGCTCAGTGGTAGAGTGCTTGCTTGGCATGCATAAAGTCTCCTGTTCAATCTTCAGCTTCACAAAGTCACAATAACAATTAAACAGGAAATAACAAAAATGTTGAGTATCAAAAACATGGTAAAATTCACTGTGTAACAATCAGATTGATCTCTGAAAGATTCCTGCTAATTCTAATTATAAATAAAAACAAGTAACAACTAACAAAGTGAGAAATTACAAAGTTTAGATGACAAAATATTCATTGAAACTGTGTAACTGCCCATCACAATTCTACAAGAATAAGACTGATGAGCCCAAAATAAATAGGCAAAATAAGACTTGAAGAATGGCAACAAAATAATTTAAAGGTCTCCTACTCTCATTTATAATATCTAAGCAAATTTTAACATAAACAATAAATTATTTTCCTCTTCCAAAAAAATTGTAAAAATACTGAGCATTTTCCTATCAAGTGAAGATACCGACACACTTTCACATATTTATGAGATAATATATGATTTTAAACCTTATTTCGAGAGCTAATTGGCAAACTGTATTAATGTCCTTTTAATTATTTGATCTAACACTTTTATTATGGTACTTAATACTGAGGAAATAAACCTTGTTTCAGATAAAGACATGTGAACAAGTATATGTTATACGAAATAGTGAGAAGAAGAAAATAAATTAAAATTCTGGGAAATTAATGATAAATCATAGACAATGACATATAGAAAGCTAAATAAGAGTCATGGGTTACTGTCAACATGGCTATGCCAGGGTGCCCAATTTTTTTATCAAACACCAGTTTAGAGCCAGGCGTGGTGGCACACGCTTATAATCCCAGCATTCGGGAGGCTAAGACCAGAGGATCCGGGTTCGCGGCCAGCCTCAGCTACCTAGTGAGGCACTCTGCAACTTAGTGAGACCCGGTTTGAAAATAAAGAAAAAAAAAATAGGGCTGGGGGTGTAGCTCGGAGGTAGAACGCTCCTGAGCTCACTCTCTAGTACCGAAAAAACAACAACAACAACAACAAAAACCCCCACCAGTCTAGATATTGCTAAAAAGGCATTTTGTAGATGTGACTAACATTTAAATCAATGGACTTTGAATATAGCAGATTTCTCTCCATAATGTTGTTGGGCCTTGTCTAATCAGTTGAAGGCCTTAAAAGTAGAGACTGAAGTTCTCCAAAGAAGGAAGAATTTGGCTTCAAGAGGAAATGGTCTGAGGGCAGAGGGAGAATTAGTGAAAGAAACACTTCCATTGACTGTATGTACATACATGAGAATACCAATGCCAATCTTAATATAATGTGTGAGGAAGAGGAGGAGGTGGGGAGGGAGCTGGGGGAAGCTCACCAAGTGCTGTGTTCATGTATGTCACTATCACTATTAATTCCATTATGATGTGAAACTATAATGTACCAATAAATGTATAAAAAAAAATCTAGAAATCTACAATCTAGAAACCTTGTGTGGCCTCCTGTTATCTACAAGGAATTAGGATTAAGATATGGTCATAGAACAACAACAACAACAAAATAGTGAATAAATAACGATTTAATACACACATACAAAAGAAAACTATATGTGAAAATTGAAATTATAGAGTTAAAAAGTACAATAATGGAAATAAAAAATTGCCTATTCTTAAGAGTTGGTTTTTAATTTTTTTTGTTGGTTGATTTTGTTTTGTTTCTGTTGTGCTGGGAATCAAACTGAGGGCTTCACAAGCATGCTAGTTCTCTATTACTGAATCATAAGAACTGTTTGATATGGCAGAAGAAATAATCAGTAAATCTGTGAATAAATCAATAAATTATTCAATATGAAAATAGAGAAAAGGTTATTGAAGATAAACAATAATGAAGGTGAGGCATGACACCAAACAGTCCAACATGTTTTTAATAGGAATTCTAGACTAAAAGGAAAGTAAGAAAATATTGAAAAAAATGAAAATGCAAAGACTAATAATCCTTAAATTTTGTGACAAATATTTATTTACATATCCAAGAACCTCAGAATACATAAAGAAAAATAAATGGAAAAAAGAAAGCATGCCTAGGCATATTAAAGTTATAGTGTCTAAAACCAAATTAAAAAGAAAATCTTAGCAGGAGTCAGTTGAAAATAAAACATTATATATGAGATCAGTGATAAGGATAATGCTGAGCTATCCTTACCGACAGTGTAAACCAGAAGATATTGGCACAACAATATTCAAGTATCCAAAAAAAAAAAAAAAAGGAAGCAAAATTATCTAGTAATAATATTTTTCAAAAGGGGAGGATGAAATTAAGATATTTTTGGATAAGTAAGAGCCTACTTTAAGATAAATATCAGCAGGCCTATAAAAGAGGAAATCTAAAGGATATTCATCTTGCCAAAGGCGATTTCTATCAGAAGGAAACTTTGAGGCATAGGAAGAAACAAAGACAATCAGCAATGGTTAATAAGAAAAGAGATAAAAAGTGTTTTTTATCTCCTAATTTTGTGAAAGGACCACTGACTAGATGTTTCAGTCAGCATTTTACTGCTCTGGTGCAAAACACCTGACAACCACAATTTAGAGGAAGGGAGATTTATTTGCTCACAGTTCTGGGGATTTCAGAGGTTTCAGTCCATGTTAGGCTGGGTGAAGTCTGTAAAGCTCAGAGCATGGCGATGGGAAGCAAAGAGAGAGTGGAGGGACCTTCCTCTCACATTAGGGAGACCAGAAGCAGAGAGAAGACAGAGAGAGGGAGTGAGACAGGGGAAGAGAAGCCATATGTAATTCCCAAGGCCATACCACAAGGGACCCCTCCTCAAGCAACCAAGCCCTGCTTTCACATGGATTTCTTTTCTCTGTGAGGTATAGGGAAACATTCTAAATCCAATCCATGATGCTATATAAATAAAAAATTAATAGCCTAGGGTTGGGAATATAATGTATATAGAAATAAAACATATGAATGTCAATAATACAAATGAAGAATATGGGAAAACACAAAGATATGTAGTAAAATTAATTTTTATGAGGCGGAAAATTTCAGGTATAGAGTGAGAAGTGGATGTGTTGATGTAGGAGGTATCAGAGTCAGGTGTGAATTGGTACAATGTGGACTTTAAATAGACTTTAGTAAGTTGTGGGTGTATATTTTTAGCCCTGGAGAAACCGTAAAAACTGCTATGACTGAGAACCCAGTAAAGTGAAATACTGAAAGCATTAGATTCACCCAAAATAATCAGGAAACAAGCAACAGAGAAATAAAAATTGGAAGGAGAGCACTTGGCCAGATGTTATATGTAAACTCAACCTTAAAAATTACATCACATGTAACTGTTAATTAAAACATGGAGATGAAAAAGCAAGACTCAGCATTTTGCTCTCTGTCAAACAGCAGCAACAAAAAAGACAAACAGAATCAGGCTGTAAATTTAAAGATAAATAGTTTGAAAGTAGCAGAATAAAATGATAAATCATGTAAACAGTACATTTAAACAAGCTGGTATTATTTTAGTGTCAGACAAATTAGACTCCAGGGTGAAGATATAAGAACTAAAAAAATATTTCTTAGTAATAAAATGTACAAATTATCATAAATACATAAAATTGCCAATTATTATGTTTCTAATAACAGACCATAATTTATCTAGAAACCATCAATAGTAAGACATATATAAAATCACAAAACATTGGGAAATATAATATAAACCTAAACATAACTGGATCATAGAATAAACTACAATGAAAATTAGAAGAAAATTTTAATGATAATAAAAATATAACCTACCAAAAATTAATTTGATGCACTGAAAGAAAATACTTATTCTAAAATTTAGGTTATATTTTTGAATTTAAAATCAATAATTTACATTTCCTCTAAAGATTAAATTAAATGTAAGATAGGAAGGGGGAAAGAATTAATAAAGATTTACACAATAAATTAATGAAATCAAAAGAAGTCAAGCAAAAGAAAAACTCATAAAATCCCAATTTTTGATAAAGATTAATAGAATTGACCAAAACCTAGGTGAACCAATCAAGAATTTAAAAATATTATGAAGAAAAATAACATTATAAATTCTAGAAATATCATTTGACATTTTTGTGAAATATAAAATTTTCTTTAAAAAAATCACTTACCAAAACTAAGAAAAGAGCAATAGAAAAAATGACTCTGTACCTATTAAATAAATAACAATCAAAAACTTTCATCCTTCACTCAAAAATATACACTAGGTTCAGATAGCTTCACTGATAGTTTATATTAAGTATTTAAAGAAGACATGACACCAATCTTATACAAAGTTTTTCAGAAAACAGAAAACAATGATGTAAATTTATCTTGGTAATTCAATATTGGTTCAACATTTGGAAATCAAATGATATGATTTACCTCTTTATCATGAAAAGAAAAAAATAATATGATCATCTCTATAGAATTAGAAAACTTTACAAAATCCAGCATTCATTCATAGTAAAAACCAAAAACAACAACAATAAAAACAAAATGACAATAAAAACAAAAACCTACACATACTTTTCAGAAAAGTGGGGAAAAAAGGCATCTTTTTCAACCCAATGTTGAGCGTTTACAAAATGCTTATATATAGCATCGTATACAATAATAAATGTCTGTAATACTTTATTCATAATAGCCTTGAACTGGACCATCAGCAGGTGAATGGATAATAGGGATATATTCATCTGATTAAATGAAATGGTGATATATTCTTGGCATTCATACACAATCACACAACACATGGATGAATCTCAGAAGCTGAATGCAGAGCAGGAACTAGACATAAGAGTATTGTAAGGTTTGATTTACACGGAATTGTGGAACCTGCAAAGCAAATGTGTACTTAATGTATTGATATGCATAGTGTATGCACAGTATGTGAAACTCATGAATAGATTTAGAATCAGTGGCTGCCTGGGGCGAAAGTTAGGGATGATTGCCCATAGAAGCTATAAGAACATTCTGGGGTGATAGAAATGCTCGGTGTCTTGAATGAGACTTTGGCTAACATGGGTATACATTTGTCAGTAATCAGGCTTTCCATGTGAATGGACTGCCCTTTATTTTATAAATTATATCTCAATAAAACTGATTACAATGTATAATACTAAATAAAATGTAAGAATTTATTCATTCTGGTCAAGTTGTAGAAGACTGATGATAAAAGATAGATAAATAGGTAGAGAGAAAGGAGAAATGTCAGACAGTGGAAAGCAATACAACATCATATTGACTATGGTATGATAAGAACTTCTGGTAATTTTTATCTCTTTAATTACAATTAATAAACTTGTAATTTACAAGCTTGCATTATATTTACTCTAAGGATTTTTTAATTTTTACTAAACTAAGTTTATATTTACTCTATATTTATATTTACTTCAAGTTTTTTTAAGGTTATGAAAGGAAAGAAAAAATATATAAAATATCCCATACGTAATAGATTACTAGAGCATGTTTAGGATTTCCCTTTAGTTCTTTCTTTTCTCTCTAATGCCCTCTTTTACTACCCCACTCTTCATTTTCCATCTCTTTGAATTTACTTCTGTTTAATTTTTTTTATATGCTTGTATTGGTGCATTGTAATTATACACCATACTGAGGTAGAGAGTGACAGGAACATACGGGCACGCAACTCCTGGAGCACCTCCTCCGGGTCTCACCTCTCTCCCTCCCCTTCCCTACACATGTCTTTGAGATTGGCATTGGTAATTTAATATACGTACATAGCATTATTCCCATTGTATTACACATTCATTCCTCTATATCTAGATCTGACAATATTTGATGAAAGCCTTTTCTTCAATTTAATTTGAGGCAGTGCCCGAAATCTCCAAGGACCTAATTATCAAGTTTGCACAACATCGAAGCTAACAGAACCATACACAAAAAACAAGTTGACAAGGAAATAGATTGTGTCTCCACTCTAATTGCATTTTTTCATTTCTCCTGACCTTAGCTCAGCCAGGGCCACAGTTTTTCACATCCCTCCTGGGATATCAAAGTCAGCCAACCTTGAGGGAGAAAACTCTGGCTGTGAGCCTCATGGTTAGCTTATATTTGAGGGAGGCTCTCAGAGGCTGGCCCAAAAGAAACCATGGTTAGCAAAAACTCAGTTGCTGGCCAAATCCTTCTGGTGTGCTCGCTCTTCGAGGCCAGCCGGGAAGGCTGTCCTTTGCTAAGCTGGCCTCGAATGAAGAAAAATCTTTGTTTAGAACAAACAGTCCATTCTGGCAGCCACATTACTTCCAGAGAGGAAGAGGCAACAGCTGGCATATTGGTTGACTACAGTTGACACTATTGGTTGATGCTGAGGGGCAACCAGAAATGGGAAACAACAAAGATACCCACTCTCACTTTGTGAAGCATTCTTTCACTTAAACTTCTAAACCTTCACCCTAAGAAGGTGCTTCTGAAAGGACACAGAAATACAGACTGCAAAGGGGTGTTGTTTTCATGTGCCAACAACTTGATGGGGCTATTACAAAATACTAAAGAAGCCATCGAAAAGGATTAAGTATTGCTAGAATTAATAATTGAAAATACAAGTTATAATATCAATATAAGATTAATTGTATTTCTATACACTAGCAATAAGCAACTAGGCTATATAATAAAAATATCATTTGAAAGGTATATAAAAACTAAACTAAAATTCTTGCTTAGGAGTAATTTTTTTTTTTTTTTTTTTTTTTTTTTTGCAGTACTGGGGATTGAACCCAGGGGTATTCTACCTCCAAGCTACACCTCCAACCCTGTTTTTTATTCTTTATTTTGAAACAGGGTCTCACTAAGTTGCAGAGTGAGTATCTCACTAGGTAGGCCATGAACCTGGATCCTCCGGTCTCAACCTCCCAAATGCTGGGATTACAAGTGTGCACCACCATGCCCGGCTCCTTAGGAATAAATTTAACAAAAAATGTGAAATATCCATTCACTGAAAACTAGAAAACATTGCCAAAAGAAAACCGTGAAGGCCTGAAAAATGGAGAGAGCAAATTCATGAAATGGAAGACAGAACATTGTTTAGACTTTTCCCACACTGATCTAAAGTGGGTGTTCTCAGCAACAGCAATATCCCCCCCGGCCCACCCTGGGGACTGAAAATTGGCTCTCAGGGGACAAAATTCATGGCTATTATAGCTGTTTGTTGCCCTTCAAAGCTCAACTCCACCTGACAGGATCTTATTCCTTATTATTAAAATGTATCTGATTAGAGAATTTATATTTTCTCCTTGAGGGAAAAGCTATAATAATTTTTTAAAAGGCAAGAAACAGTGATCCAAAGTTCAAGATGGCCTGGGGCTCTTGCTCCATGATGGAACACTTGCCTAGCATGTGCAAAGCCCTGTGAGGAGGGCGGAAGGAAAAGGAAAAGGGAGAGGGAGAAAAGAGGAGGAGAAGAAGGAAGAGGAGGAGGAGGAGGAGGAGGAGGAGGAGGAGGAGGAGGAGGAGGAGGAGGAGGAGGAGGAGGAGGAGGAGAAGGGAGAGGAGAGGGAAAAACTAAGGCACAGAGGCATTAAATAATTTATGCATGGTGACACAGCTAGTCGGCTCTAGAGTCGGGCTTCCCATGTTAAATAAATAATTAAGTAAGAATAAATAAAAATTCAAGACAACCCAGTCAAAATTCTGATAGACTTTTGATAAATTGACAAAGTAAGTCTACAATTTATATGGAAATTCAAAGGTCTTAGGATGGTAAAAAACAATTTTGTAAAAGGAGAAATTTAAAGGACTGAAGATAGTTATACTGGATTGAGGATTAAAAAACAGAATAATAAATCCCAGCATTCGGGAGGCTGAGACTGGAGGATCCGGGTTCGCGGTCAGCCTCAGCTACCTAGTGAGGCACTCCGCAACTCAGTGAGACTCGGTTTCAAAATAAAGAATAAAAAGTAGGGCTGAGGGTATAGCTCGGAGGTAGAGTGCCCCTGAGTTCAATCCCCAGTACCGCAAAAAAAAAACCCAAAACAAACAAAAAAACAGAATAATAAACTAGGTGCAGTGGTGCATGCCTGTAATCTCAGTACTGGGGAGGCTGAAACATAAGGTTTGCAGGTTTAAGGCCAGTGAACAAAGATTTGATGAGACCCTGTTTCAAAATAAAAAATAAAAAGGACTAGGGGTATAGCTCAGAGGTAGAACATCCTTGAGTTCAATTCCCAGTTAGACACACACACACACACACACACACACACACACACACACACACACACACAACACAATGGTGCTGAAACCATTAGGTATTTATATGAAAATAAACAAACTCTCGACTTGTACATCACATCACATACAACAGTTTGAGATTGGCAATTTAGATAAACATAAAATTCAAAACACTAAATTCTAGATAAAAGCATAGGTGAATGTTTTTGTGACCTAGGAATATGCAGTGCTATTTTGAAAAGACTAAAACATTAAACATCAAAGAAAAAAATCAATGGATTAGACATCATTAAAATTAAACAGACTTTTAGAAAGGCACTATTAAGAAAATGAAAAGGCAAGCCGCAGACTTAGAGAAAATATTCTCAATACAAACATCTGACACACATTTACCATCACCTCTACACAAATGTCTAGATGCTCATGATATATAATATGTTTGTGAAGAAAACATTCCTACAACATAAAAAATACAAGAAAATATCCAGTGCTCAACTAAAATGGAGAAAACCTTGATGACACCTCACAAATAAAATTCTCCAAAAGGCACATGGTAATATTTTCAACGTAGTCAAGGAAATATTAAACACACACACACACACACACACACACACACACACACACACACATACACAATGTGATACCACCATATACCTCCTAGTGGTTATTTCTGATAATTCCAATTATTGGCAAAGATATGAAACAATTGGTAGACTTGTGAATTACTAGTTGGAATTCAAAAGGGTAGCAATACTTTGGAAAACACTTAGCAGCTTCTTATAAAAATTACTATATTTTCTAGTTAATCCAGCAACTCCACTCTTAGGAATTTTTCTGAAAGAAATGAGAACATATTCACATACACACACACAAAACAAACAAACAAACAAACAAACAAAAAACAACTATAAGTGTGTCTACATTTCAGTGATATTTTTCCAAATCTGCAAGCAACCAATGTATATGGCCATGAATAATAGAATGTATTTTAAAATAAAATAAAATTGCATATTATAAACTGGGAGAGAATTTAGTAGTTCTTCCTCATCCCTAGAGCATATGTTCCAAGATCCCCAGACAATATCTAATGCCACAGATAGTACTAAATCCTGCATATCTTGTTTCTTGTATATATACACACCTATGATAAAATTTAATTTAAAAATTAGGCACAGGAAGAGATTAACTGCAATAACTACAATAAAATAGAATAGTCATAATAATTTGAAATAAAAGTTGCATGAATGTGGTCTCTGTTTATTTCTGGAATTTTCTACTTACTATTTTAAGATTCCAATTGACCACAGGCAACTGTGATTATGGAAAGTGGAAAAAAATCTGTCTTTTATCTTTTATTTCATGAAAATTATACATTAATTTAAAATAAGAACATGGAAAAAAGAAAAAGAATTAGAATCTATAATTAAAAATGCACCATAAAGATATGTCAAAATGAAGCAATAATTAGAAAATTTTAAAGCATAGGATTTTATGTAACAATACAAGAATAATAGAAGGAGATGATTGCTGAAAGACAGGTAAAAATTTGCTAAAGTGGGTGGGAAAGTTTATTCATTGTATTTGTTTTGTTTTTATGAGAACAAGACAGTCTGGAGTAATCAGCAATATATTTTAACCTTATTGCCCAAGTGTTAATAAAGGTGTTTTTTTAAAAAATCAAAACAATTTAATTAGAAGTCCAATAGGCCAAAACAGCCCCAGTGCCTTGGGTCCTTATATAAGAAAACTGAAGCCCAATGTAAACAGTAAAATGAAAACCTTAATCTTAACTAACCATAAACTGCCAATGAACTTCTAACTGGGGACTTTCTACCAGAAAATATTGAAATAAGACAAACACCAAGCTACAGATAAGCAGGTGATTACTTTGCTTCCATATTCAGTCTATCAAGTCTACTGTGCCCAGGGCTAAAGCAGGGCTCTCTGAACCTCTTCTCAATCTGAATGATGTCCAGTTCATGAATTGCTCTTTATTCTGCTGAGTCTAACTTGTCTAAAGTTTTTCTTTTAGCACATGTTGTCATCATTGTAATCAATTAACTGCACATGCTTTTTATCAAATAGAAGTTGCCTTGACCTATATTTTGTTTATTTTAAAATAACCAAGGATAAATAAATAAGCTTAGAGTTTAAAAAAATAAACATTTTTTTCTTTGGGTACTGAAGATTGAACCCAGAGGCATTCTACTTCTGAACATCCAAACTACACCCCTAGTCCTATTTTATTTTGAAACGGGATCCTGCTAAGTTGCTGAGGCTGATGTTGAACCTATGATCCTCCTGTCTCAGCCTCCCAAGTATAGGATTATAGGCATGTGCCACTGTAACTGGCAAAAATAAATTTCTATACTAATGTGCTTGAGAAACTTTGAAACTGTCACATTTAAGATGAAACTTGAAGGTTGAGAAGGAGCCAGGCCTGTGAAGAATATGGAAAGAAAAGTAAAAATGCATGTAAGAAAGCTGGAAGCAGGCCACTATGGCTGCAGCAGTGGCTTAATGCCATGAAACCAAGTGGCACTGACAGCATGAGCCACACTGTGCAGAGACCTATAGGTTAAAAGAAGGGGCTTGGCTTTTATTCTACATGAAATTAGAAACCATTAACAAGTTGACATGGTAGAGAAAACATTTCCTATTAATATTTTAAGGAGTTTTCTTAAGCTATTGGGCTAGAATTTAATTAAAGGAGAGTAAGAATAGAAACAGGGAAATAAGATGATAGTACAGTAGAAAAGTAGTCCAGGTTAGAGAGAAAGTGCTCAGATTTGGATGGTGACAGTGGAGATGCAGAGAAGTGAATGTGTTCAAGGTATTGGCTAAGTGGGTGAGAAGAAGTGAGATCCTAGTTATCTCTATTCTATTCTAGTTGATTTTTTGCAGGACATCATATATTAAAATGGGGATAGAATGATGCGGTGGAAAGTTCTGGAGAGGAAAATTCATTGCTAATTTTAGGGGATCAGAAATAAACAAAACTTTCCAAAGTTAAGAAGCTTATCTTTATTTTCTGTTCTTCCATTTCACATTGTGAATGATTTTATTTATTTGTTTACTATGTGAAAGATTTTATTTATTTGTTTGTTTGTTTACTATTGCTATAACAAAATACTAAGGCTTGGTGGCATATTAAAAAAAAAGGTTTATTTAGCTCATAGTTTTGGAGCTTAGTGCTAGCTCTGGGAAGGATCTTGTGGTGTAAAATATCACAATTTGGGGGGCCACAGTGGGAGGAAGAGGTCAAGAGGTAAGTCAAAGGGAAAGGGGAGTGCCCAGCCTTGCTCTTTAGAAGTGCCTTCTTGTGAGAACTAACCAAAGTCCCATGAGAATTACCTTCATCCTTTCCAAGAGTTCCACTTTCACAGACCAAAGACCTATTGGGAGCCCCCACCTTTTAAAAGTCCCACCAACTCTTAACACTGTAACACTGGGGACTACGCTTTGAACACCCTTTGAGGTACACACTCCAGCCACATTCAAACTGTGACAATCTGCTTGAACTCTTGCTCGCCAAAGTAACTTTTGCTCCAGCCACAGTGTTCTTATTTCCTAACACACGTAATAATGTCTGTCTCTTTGATATACAATTTTTCCCCTATCTGGATGAATCTTCCCTACTAAATTTCTATTTGCCTACCAAGACATACTTTGTTATTTTGTCATTTTCTTGAAATCTCCCTAGAGGAGCTCCCCAGTGTAGAAGGTTCCTGTCCTTTGTTTATATATTTTTCTATTCTAGTTCCATGACATGGTGTTAATTGATTTCTTTATTTTAAAAAATGTTATTGGTGCACTATAATTGTATCTTATAGTAAGATCCATAGAGTTCTATTCATATATACACATAACAGTATTTGGTTAATTCTTTTTCCTATATTCACTATTAAAAGTCTATTGAAAACAACCAAGGCTAGAGTGATAATGTAGCATTGATTCCTCTTTCTATCTTCAGTCTTAGCACTGTGCCCGACAGAAAGCCAGTCTTAAATAAATACTTACTAAATGGCTCTTTTGGAAGAATACAATTAATGTGTGCTTTTGCAAAATCTGAGAAAAAGCTACATGCTCAAAGCAACCTGTAGAAATAATTCACAGCAATTCAACCTAACCAAA
Organism: Graphiurus murinus; assembly: GCA_004027655.1. Taxonomy (NCBI): domain Eukaryota; kingdom Metazoa; phylum Chordata; class Mammalia; order Rodentia; family Gliridae; genus Graphiurus; species Graphiurus murinus. Next base: position 39,600 of record PVLC010007067.1, on the reverse strand, counting down.
TACTATTGATCACCTACTATGTGCCAGAGTTCAATGTTAGAACTGGAAAAACAAATGAGAAAATGGTGCTGTGCTCAATTTGCTCTCCGTCAGTGGGAGGATGACATTTGAACAAGTAATTAGAATAAATGTGTTAAATGTCATAATGTAGTTATGAACAAAGTGACAGAAATGCAAATGCAGGAGAAAATTATTCTGCTCAGTGGGACTTCCCTCCAAGAGTCACCTTTGATCTGGCCTCATGAATAAGGAACAGTCATTTTATCGAGTACTTAAAAAACTATTTAAGAGTATCTGTCACCTGAATTCCCCTTAGAACCTTTAGTTTTTGCAACAAGTAGTCACTGTTTTTGCTGTGAGCAAGCCCTGGCTTACATACCTGTGAGCCTGGGGTAGCTCAGGTTCACTCGCCTCCTCTTAGAGAAAGGCACGGGATAGAAGAGTCTGTGGGTTTCTGCCCATTTTCAGTCATTGCCTGTAGAATCTTGCACCTACAACTGCCTTTTGAGGCTCCTTAGTTTCTTCATCTGAAGAATAAAAGGGATGGGTTAAATCTCTATTATTCCTTTTGGCATCAATATCTAATTAGATAATGGGTACAAAGACTGTATCTTAAGAAATATGGTTACTTATCAGTGTTTCAGGGGATGATGGTGATGAGGTAGAATAGAAGGAATAAAATTTAGGCAGAAAAGAGACATTGGGAAGGAAAGGAAGAATATAGTTTTAAAATCTGCAGAGTTTATAATCTAAATCCACCCTATAGGGTGTGTCAGGTCTTAGGCAGAAGTCTCAGTGGGCCTACATCCTTAATCCCCTGGGACCCTGTCCCACCTAAGACTCCTGAGGTCTAGGAGGACAAAGGTCAGACCTCAGCCAGTGATCACCTCAAGGTTTTCTATAGAAGTCTCTGAGCAAAGCTCTACAGGTTCATTGGCTCTTTATCTGATAACTTACCCTACCACACCACCTCCGTATAAGCTTATCTATCCTCCATTTCCGGAGGAGACCAGCCCTTCTAGTACAACCAGGAATGGCACATGCTATCATCCAACTAACTCTAAGCCTTCAAATATGTGTCCACTTCGAGAGGTGGCAAATGGGGAACAAAATATATTGAGAGTACATGTTCCTTTTTCTATGACTGAGCTAGTCTAGTGTAGAGAGAAATTGGGTCAATTTTCAGAAGACTCTGATAGGTTTATAGATGGTTTTCAAGACCTGGCTATTATGTTTGAACTTACATGGATGGATCTTCAAGTGATCCTTTCCACTGTCTGCACTCGTGATGAAAAGACTCATACACAGGAAGCTACAAAGGCATATGGTAATGAAATCTATGCCCGAGATCAAGGACAGCCTACAGGAGAAGAGGCTGTCCCTGGTCAGAAGCCTAATTGGGATTATCAAAACAGTAGTGAGGACCTTAAAAAATGGAATCATATGATCACATTTTTAATTGAAGGAATGAAGAAATGTATAAATAAGTCTGTTAATCATGATAAGGTAAGAGAAATAATGCAGAAAGCAAATGAAAATCTTGCTGTGTTTCTGGGACGTTTAACTAGAATCCTCCGGAAATATACTCATATTGACCCAGACTCATATGAAGGACAAATATTATTGGGGACTCATTTTATTAGCCAATCAGCCCTAGATATTAGAAGGAAACTCCAAAAGCAGGAAATGGGACCTCAGACTCCCATTAATGTACTTTTAAGTTTGGCCTTTGGGGTTTTCAATAATAGAGACAAGGTAAATGAAATGACAGACCAGAGGAGACAATTGCAGACACAGAGACACCCCTATCTAATTGCCCTAGCATCAGGCAATAGATTTCTGCCACCTCAGAATTACCAAAGGGCCCCCTCTAAAGAGAGGGAAAGAGACTGGAGGCCTGGCACATGCCATTACTGCAAAGAGCCTGGGCATTGGATCAAGGACTGCCCTAAACGGAGTCCATCTCCACCTGTGTTATGCCCCCTCTGCAAAGAGGAGAAGCATTGGAAGCAAGATTACCCTCACTTCTGAAGGGAAGTGAGGGCCATCTGCTCCCATCATGACTGCCCTTGAAGACTGAGGATGCCCAAAGCTCAACAACCCCCTCCCCCTCCCCCCCATCATCAGCCCTCTAACCAGCTAGACATCACAATGGAGGAGCCTCCAGTAACTCTTTATGTGGCAGGTAAAAATATCAATTTTCTTTTAGATACGGGGGCTAAGTTTTCTGCTCTGCTTGCCTCTCATGGGCCTCTTTCAGATAAGACATGCTTTATAACTGGAGTTAACAGCATTCCAAAGGTCAAAAGGTTCACAATGCCTTTAACATGTAGATTTGGAGAGCTAATTTTTACCCAAACCTTCTTAGTTCTTCCTGAATGTCCCACTCCTTTATTAGGAAGGGATTGCCTGTCTTCCTTAGGAGCAACTTTTAATTTAGCACCAAGACATGCTTCCCCATTCCTAGGTGCATTAATAGAAGGGCCAATAAAGGACAGCAATATATCTGAGGATATTTTGTGTCAGGTAGATCCTCAGATCTGAAATATTGAAGTCCCAGGAAAGGCAATTAATGCTCAGCCTGTTTCTATTTCATTAAAAACCCCAAAAATCTACCCCCATAAGGGGCAGTATCCTATTAAGCCAGAGGCATGTCAAGACCCTCAGCCTCTTATTAATAAGTTTCTCAAGAATGGTCTTTTAGTCAGTTGCTTCTCGCCATGCAACACACCCATTCTCCTGGTGTTAAAGCCAAATGGGGAACATTGACTAGTTCAAGATCTAAGGGCAGTTAATGAGGCTTAGTTCCATTACATCCTATAGTTCCAAATCTACATACTATTTTGACTCAGATACCAAGTGAATCTAAATATTTCACAGTTTTAGACCTCAAGGATTCTTTCTTCTGTATCCCACTGCATCCAGATTCACAGTATCTGTTTGCTTTTGAGTGGACTGACCCTGACAGCATGGAAACTGCCCAGTACACTTGGACAATACTACCTCAGGGTTTTAGAGACAGCCCCCATCTGTTTGGAAATGTTCTAGCAAAGGACTTAAGATCTTTAACCCTTAAAAGAGGAGCTCTGCTCCAATATGCAGATGATCTCCTCATATGCAGCCACAATAAACAGGATGACAACACTATAAAGGTGCTTAATCATCTGGGAGCTACCGGATACCAAGTCTCTCCACAAAAGGCACAAATTTCACAGGAAAGAGTAAAGTATTTGGGCCATATCTTAACTTCAGGACAGCTAGTTCTCACCCCCAAGAGAAAGGAAGCCCTTTTAAAGGTAGGACCACCCCAGACCAAGAAACAGCTCAGAACATTCCTGGATATGGCTGGATTTTGCAGAATCTGGATTCCCAATTTTGGACTTATAGCTAAACCACTCTATGAGGCCACCCAACGGCCTGACCATGAGCCCCTAGAGTGGCTGGGAAAACAGCAAGAGGCCTTTCAAAAACTCAAGACCTTACTGTTGTCTGCCTCAGCCCTGAGAATCCCTGACTTAAATAAGCCATATACACTCTATGTAGCAGAAAAACAAGGTATAGCACTGGGGGTCCTTGTTCAAAAACTAGGAGATATCCCAAAACCTGTGGCTTATTTTTCTAAACAATTAGATTCAATGTCACAGGGATGGCCTGGTTGTCTTTGGGCTGTGGCTGCCACAGCGCTACTGGTGAAAGAAGCTGCCAAATTAACCTTAGGACACCTGTTAGAAGTCCAAACTCCCCACCAGGTTCAGAGTGTTCTTGAGATTAAAGAACATCAATGACTAATGGGAGGATGGCTAACTAAATATCAAGCCCTCTTGTTAGAGTCTCCAGAAATCATTCTTAAGGTCTGCCAAACCTTAAACCCAACAACCTTACTTCCCATCCCAGAAAAGGATGATTTGGTCCACTATTGTGTGGGAACTATAGAACAAGTGTATGCTAGTAGGCCTTATCTTGGTGATCAGTCTCTAACTAACCCTGATGTAGAATGGTTTACTGATGAGAGCAGCTTCATAAATGAGGGAATTCGAAAATCAGGCTATGCCATAGTAAGCCTTCAGGAGGTAATAGAAGCAAAGCCACTTCCTCCAAACACCTCAGCACAAAAGGCTGAAATAATTGCCCTCACACGAGCTTTACAACTGGGAAAAGACAAATGAATGAATATATATATATACAGATTCAAAGTATGTGTTCCTAGTCCTTCATGCATACGCTGCCATCTGGAGAGAAAAAGGACTTTTAACAGGGAAAAATTCCCCCATTAAGCATGGTACTGAAATCCTCTCCCTTCTAGAAGTGGTGTGGTTACCTGCCCAGGTATCTGTAATACATACCAGAGGACACCAGAGAGATGGTTCCTCCATAGCACAGGGAAATGCATTAGCAGATAAAAATGCTAAACAAACAGCACTGCAGAAGATTTCAGAAATGGCTTTAATTCCTCTTGCCCCAGGCTTAAGTGTAAACCCATCTTATACTGAAACTGAAAAAGAATGGGCAAGTCAGCGTGGATATAAACTAGCTGAGAATGGCTGGTGGGCTAGAGAGGAGGATCATAAAGTCTTGTTACCCCAGGCTGATCAATGGCAAATTATTAAAGGATTCCATGACTCATGCCATTTTGGAAAAAGGGCACTGGCCACTTTGATTGCCCATGCCTTTGGAGGAAAGGGTCTTGAGACTACCATTCTAGAGGTCACAAGGGCTTGCCCCCTATGCCTCCATAATAACCCAGGTGGGAGAGTGAGGCCACCACTGTTGCTTAACACAGTACAGTGATGGGGCACATTCCCTGGAGAAGACTGGCAACATTTCACCCAGATGCCCCTAAGCCAAGGATATAAGTATCTCTTGGTTTTTGCTGACACATTTTTTGGGTGGGTGGAAGCATATCCTGCCGGAACTGAAAAGGCCCAAGAAGTTGTTAAGGCATTATTAAAAGAAATTATTCCTAGATTTTGACTCCCCAGGTCACTCCAAAGTGACAACGGGCTTTCCTTTATCTCAAAGATAACACAGGAGGTTTCATGAGCTCCGGGCATAACCTAATATGTCCATAGTTCCTGGCATCCTTAATCATCAGGAAAAGTAGAAAGGCCTAACTTACAGTTTAAAACCACCTTGGGAAAGCTATGTCAAGAGACCTCAGAGCCCTGGTTACGCTTACTGCCCACTGTGCTATTAAGGATTGGAATTGCTCCTAAAACTCTCCAACTGGGTCCTTATGAAATGCTTTATGGGAGCCCTGTTCTAAACTCAGATCCTGTTACTGACCCTATGACACAGGAGATGATTAAATATATAATTAATTTAGGGCAAGTACAGAATGCTTTATTGGAATATGGAAATCAGATTCTTCCAATTCCTGATAATTTGACCTACCTGGCAAAAGCACAACCAGGTGATTACGTCTTACTCAAAACCTGGGAAAAGGACTCGCCCTCAGATCAGCTTCTCCCAAAATGGAAGGGTCTCTTCCAGGTTCTTTTTAACACTCCTACACCTGTTAAACTACAGGGACACAATTCCTGGATTTATATCTAGAATTAAACCTGTCCCTCTTGAGGCTTCACAGGATCAAGGCCCTAAAGTTGGCAATAAGCCTCCAGATGCTAAAGAGACCGGCAAATGCTATTCCTGTGAGCCTCTAGAAGACTTAAAAGTACTATTCAAGAAGACTGGATCAGGATAAGTTTTATTCTCATGCTTTCCCTCGTAACTTCATTATGCTTATCCTGACTAAATTTATTTGTCTCCTAATCTTTACATCGTTCTCCCAGGTAAAAGTAATTTTTTTCCTGGATTGGTTACAACAGTATGGCACAAATACTGAAAAAAGTACCTGTTGGATTTATGGAGCAACACCCACTTCCAGTCTGTTCACATTACCTTGGTGGATGTTCCCCTTCCCAGAAAGTGATTAGTTACTATCTGGGTGGGATAAATCCTTTCTTTACTTGGGTGGTATACCTTACATCAGTATACTTTCCTGTTGTTTAGCTTGCTGTTGTCTAAGACTAATATCTCACATGTTTATGCCTTCTATTCCAGAACATCAGAGGATGATGGTTCAATAGCCAAGAAAAAGGCCTGACTTCCCCACATCTTCTTTAGATCAGTTAGGGTGAGACTTTTGGTCCCTGGGTAGGCAGGGTCAATACCCCCTTGTCAGCTGTGAAGAAATTACAGAAGACTGAACTTCATCCTTCTGCAACTCCTTAAGATTAAGGGACCAAAAGTCTCAGGGGGTGAAAATGATGAGGTAGAATAGAAGGAATAAAATTTAGGCAGAAAGGAGACATTGGGAAGGAAAGAAAAAATATAGTTTTAAAATCTGCTGAGTTCATAATCTAACTTCACCCTATAGACTGTGTCAGGTCTTAGGCAGAAGTCTCAGTGGCCCCACATCCTTAATCCCCTGGATCCCTGCCCCACCTGAGACTCCTGAGGTCCAGGAGAACAAAGGTTAGACCTCAGCCAGTGATTACCCATCCTTGAAACCTGAGAAAGAGGAGTTCCATACCTCTTCTGTGCCCACCCCTTCTTGGGAGTTCTATATAAGGATTGAAAAGGCTGCAAAGACTATCTCTTGCTTGCTTGGCCTGGAAGATCTCCACTCACCTCTTCTCCCCTGAGTACCTAACTTTCCTAAATAAATTCCTACTTTTTTTGTTCCTGTCTGGCACATGTTAAAATTCTTTTTATCATGGAGGCCAAGAACCCACGAGTGACACCGTGTTGTCCCACAACAATGGATTCATTCCTCACCTTAGGAATTCAGGATTGATAGTCCTTGGCTTCTGTGGCAGAAAAGAATTTCAGCACATGCCAGCCAGTCAGAGACAAAGACAGATTTATTTAAGGAAAGTGGGGGATACACATTCAAGGGAGAAAACAGGACATTTCAAGAGGGAGAGAAAGACTTTGGGGTCTTTACAGTCCTTTTTATGGGAGACCCCATGATGGGGTGGGTAGGGCACATAGCAGGGATGGGGGGGTCTGGTCCCCTTTTTTTCAGGTTTCCAGCATTTCATTGGTAGGTGTTGGTTGGTGCCTGGGCTTGACTAATGGGCAGACATTTTTAGAGATCCTTTTTTTACCAAACATCTCAGAAATTTCAGGTGGGGAGATTTTGTCTAAGAAAGAACCAAGCCCTGTCAGGTGAAGATAAGGATTATGAAGTTTCTAGATTTTAAAACTATAATTATTCCTTCCTTTACAGTTTGCCTTCTTTCTATGTATTATTTTTATTTTTCCTAACCTCAAGAGGAACTTTGTAAAAAAAAAAAATAAGGAGAGGGGTTGTATAAGGTTGTTATAAATTATACTTATTTAACAAATACCAATAGAGCATAGCCTATGTTTTAGTTCATTGTGTGTTACTGTAACAAAATCCTGAAGCCTTAGTCATTTATAAATGAAAGAGCTTTATTTGTTCATGATTGTGCTAGGTAGAGGGTCTAAATGACCTAATGAGAGCCTCCTGGCTGTGTCACAAAATGGTGGAAAAGCAGAAAGGGCAGCAGCCACCTGCAGATGGGCTAAGCATGTGGGGTGGCTTCACTGTATAACAATACAGTCTCATAAGAACAAATCCAGTCCCAGGAGACCTGACCACTAACATCATTAGTCTATTCATAAGGGTGGTTCCCCCATGACCTAACTACCTCAAAGTAAGCCCCACCTCTTAAAGGTTCTACCACCTCCACACCACACTAGGGAACCGTCCCAGTACATGAACCTAGTTTGGAACAAACCAAATCAAAATTACAATAGAACAAAATTCACCAAGATGCTAAAAAAGTCAGATACCAGTGACACAGTAGCAAAAATGTTTCCTTCCTATTTGCAATGATGAAAATTTCTTGGAAAGTGTGTGCCACACATAATAAAAATAAATTGCCTTAGAAAGTATTTTCAATCTGCTGTAGCATCCTATAAATCAATTTCTTTTCATTGGATTGTCATACTAACATTTAAAAAGAAGATATTAAAGCCCCCTCCTCTCACCCCTTCCTTCTAATTCTACCCCTCCCCTTTTCATTCCCCAGCCCTTTGTCATAATTCATTAACAAAGAAAGTGGGACAGGAGAAAGCAAAGCAGTAGTGTAGATTTTTAGATATTTCCTTCCCTATGATGTGTAACAAGATAAACAAACCCAGTCTGAGATCGCCCACCTACAATCTTAAATCCCTTCCTAGCAAAAGCCTTTCTACCAATTTGAATGTATATTCAGTTTTTGAATGGGGCTCAGCAGGGTCAGGCAGAGTGTGATAATGACATACTAGCAGGTCTTAATCTTCAGAGCCTGTCTGAGCCTGTGCCTGCCTTCACCCTGGAGGATTTCCTCTACACACTTCTTAGACATGTATCACAAGACCCTGGACTCTAACACATAGCCAGTGCTCCTATGTGTTCATTTATGTGCAGCTTGCTTGGAGAAAAACTTACTTAGACATTTCGGAAACCAAAATGGAAACCGAGAAGAGGAAAACAAGCAGATTTCCCTACAAATGGAGACTCTGATGCCTGAAGGGAATTGTATTTCCACTTGTAAAGCAGAAGAAATTGGCCAGCTCTCTGAAAGCATAACAGGTGTTTTCCCAGGCTAGCTGAATGGGGAGGTGCAATGAATTCATAAAAGCAGTAAAAGCTGAATGTTCCACATTCCACTCCTGCAGCCAGGTTGACAGAGTGCCGGCCTCCTCATGTCACCACTCCCCAGTTATAGCAGAACTCTGAGATGAATTCACCAAGGACATCACTTCTGTCAGCAGTAGTCACAGGGCCATGGGCAGCAGGGCCACAGGCATGTACTGCACAGGCAAAGCATCTACCCCTGCTGCTCTTGTGAGGCCATCTCAGGGCCAGCAGGAGTGGACACTGCATTTGGTATTTGGTCAGGACAGCTCCAGGACTGGTTCCAGGCATTTCCTTGAAACTGTTTTGTCAGTAGCAGCCTCTTGACAAATTTGTGACTTTTCCTACAGGCACTGCTTTCCTGGTCTTCTAAGGAGAGGAAAATTGAACAAGAGAGTTCAAATAACCCCTTGCACAGACCTGGACCGAACCTCTCAGCTTCTGACCCTCCACACACTATTAGCAGTTCTCAGCATGAGAGGATCAAGGGAGATGCCTGAGGAGCAGGTTCTCCCTCCCCTGCCCCCGCCCCTGCTGTGCCTGGCCCTATTGCAGGAAGAGGAAGAAGATGAAGTAGACAACTCCTTATCAGAGGAATTAAAGCAAGTGGAAAAAGCATAGTACGAAGTTCACGAGGCATCAGTCTCAACTTTCTTCTAACTATATACAAAGGTCTGTTTTAGCAACTTGTTCTTGAATTTAGATTTTTGTATAAAAAAAGTATATCCAACTAAATCCAGTGGGTGTAAGACAAAGGACAAAGGACATTTACTTTCTCTACATTCAATATTTTTTTCTCATTACTTTAACAATGTTAAGGTTTTAAAATAAAATTTTTTGTTTCATACTATTTTTTTCTTGTACTTGGAGATTGAACCCCGGGGTATTCCACCTCAGAGGTATACCCCCAGCCTTTTTTATTTTGAAATAAGTTCTCACTAATTTGCTGAGGGTCTTGCTAAGTTGGTGAGGCTGGCCTCAAACCTGCAATCCTCCTGTTTCAGTCCCGCAAGAACTGGAATTACAGGCACATGGCACTGCATCCAGCTCTGTACTAATTTTTACAAAATAATGCAAGAAATCAAACAAGTCATGGTAATTACTGTGCAAATAATACTGTACAAATATACTGTTGGAATTGATAAAAATACTAAAGAGAATAACTTCTGCATAGTGGATCACAGTGTTGCTTAGATCACTAGTATGGGAAACCATGGATTTTCCCTCATTGATGTGCAGTTGTGTGTATAATCCATGTGCTCATAGAAGACAAGACCAGAAAAATCCAAATATGATTGAATACTTATGAGAATAGATAATACCACAATATTCTATGACTATTTTGGAAGTCAATTATTCTAACGCATTTATTTTATTTTATTCTTTAACTTTCTAACTGATACATAAATACACAAACATCATAGATACCAATGGAATGTCAGGTAATGTTTCAGAATGTGTATACATTGTGTAATCAGGATAAACATATCTATATCTTCAAACATTTATTTATACTTTCTTTATGGTGAAACACTAAAAATCCTTTATTCTAGCTTTCTAAAGTATACAGTCTACCATCACTACCTGTAGTCACCCCTCTGTGTGCACTCTCAAACTTCTTACTCTACCTGTGTCTTAGTGCCCATTGGCCAACCTCCACCTACCCTCCCTTCTAAAAATAACTTTTAGAACTACTTATTTCTATAAAAAAACAACATTAATTCTGTAGACAAGTGTGATGAAAATCATATCTTAAATTATGTTTTCTGAATTTGTATCTTTCTGTTATATGTGATTTGATAACTTGTCTTCTTTACATAGTTACTTTTTTCCTTAGGTAATTTGTTCTTATGTTATCACTGATTGTTATACATAGATAATATTTTGTGGACTCAATTTATAAACTAATACCTTACTAAAATTTAGTATTATGGTTAATAGTTTTTATCAATTCTTAGTGTCTTTTTTTCATGGTAGAAATCAATGCAAATAATTGTGAAATTCCCACCCCTTTCCACCAATAGACTCCCATTTTATCATACTTTGCAAACTAGATTGATAAGAATTTTTAGGAAATTCTCAAAGCATGGCTTATATGTGAGGCATTATACACTGATTTAATGGGAATCTTCAAACATTAAAACAATAATTATGATATTACCATAATTACTATTTTTATTATTATGGTTTTGGTGACATTTATAATGAAAAGCATCATGCTATTCTTAGTATTCCTAGTAGAAGTAGATTATTTACTATATGTGTTTTTTAGTCTTTTCATCATAAAACCAGATAACTATTATGTTTCCTTCCTCCTAGCTCTATTAAGATAGATAATACCAAATTTCCAAAGTTCAAGAACCCTTAAGTTCTCATTTATTTATAAGCAATATATATTTACATATTACTTGAAAATTGTATCTTCCTGCTTGAAATCATTATTAAAATGATTTGATTCATTTTTGTATAGAAATTTGGCCTCAAAAGTAATGAGAAAATTTTGTATACTTTAGTATTTTGTGTTCTCTGCCAATTTTTTTATTGTTGTTGCTATGCTAGTTTCTTAAAATGAACTGAGAACCCCTTCTTTTTAGGTAAACTATAGTGTCTTCATTCTTTTAAAGTTTTAAGCATTATTTGTCTGAAATAGTCATTTGAATTGGCCAATTTATAAAAAAAAAAAAGTAATATTTTGAAGTGTTCAAAAATTACTCTCATGGACCCCTGGAAAATTTGTGAAAAAAAGAAAATAAAGGGCTGATTATTCACACTTCTCTTTCTAAACATATAAAGATTCTGGATCAATATAATAAAACTACTTTTTTTACATAGTAGCATTAAGAGTTAAAAGATGGAAATGCCAGGTATGATAAATTAAGGGCATTAAAAACATCAGAACCAGAATTGGTAGCTGAAGTCAGAAAGCCTCACTGGCTTATCAATTCTGAAGCTGCAGTAGGATTGGACAAGTACTTGACAATTAAAGTTAAATAAAAGTAGATAATTAAAACCCCTAAATAAAAAATAAGCATGTTTTTCAAAGGCAAATACAAAACTTTTTTTTTTTTTTTAAGTTGTATCTAGGCATGGTGGCACAAGCCTGTAAACCCAGTACTGAGATAGGTTCAAGGCCTGCCTCAATAATTTAGTGAGACCTCAGCAACTTAGTGGGACCCTGTTTTTAATTAAAAAATAAAGTAGGGGCAGGAATGTAGCTAAAGTAGAAGATCCTTGGGTTCCGTCTCCAGTAACAAAAAATAAAAATAAAATAACTAAAAAATAAATAATAAAATAAAAAGATCACAGATGAGGCTGTATGCAGTTTCAACCAATTTCAAAGAATCCATACTATTCTAATTACATGTTATCATAATGAACTAAATTAGAAATCAACAATTAAATGATTATGTAAACTCTATATATTAATGAACTGAAAAAGGAATCTTTCATTATTCCAAAGTTTAAAGAAGAAAGTGCAATTGAAATGATAAAATACTTGGTTCTAATCAGTATTGCTAGTAATTATGTCAGAACCTTGTTACTTGTAGCTAAAGCAATACACACAGAGAAATTCCAGCACTAAATTCAGTTAATAACAAGAAGAGAAAGAAATATATGGCATTTGAAACAATCAACTCAAGAAAATTGAAAAAGGGTTACTTTGATGATACATTTTATCTGTTCTTCAAAAAACAGAAAACAATAAAGAAACAAGCAGGACTTGATGTAATACAAAATAACAAAAATCAAATAAGAGAAGTGATAGATAAAATTGAAAGCTAGATTTTGAGAAAGATACTCAAGAAGATATATAGATACCTCACAAGACTGAAGAAAAAGAAATGAAGTGAAGACAATATTGTAAATGAAAAGAAATTTAAAACAATACTGAATGAATATTATCTAAAATGATAAATATGCATGTGCTTCAACAAATTTTAAATCAATTAATAGCGCTTTTAGGAGAACATATGTTACAAAAATTGAATTAAGGAAAAAGTGTGAATGATTATTTTTACTAGCTATTACATTTAAAAAATAATTTCTTAACCAATCATACACACAGACACACCTAGGAGAAGAATCACTATGTCTAAATAATATTTTATTAAAGAGAAATAAAATTACTTCGAGAACAGAAAAATGAGGAAATCACCCAACTCACTTTATGGACAGGTATAACTGCTGCCAAAAAGATGAGATTATAAATATGTTACATTATAACAGAATTATTTAATTTGTTAACAGATTAATATATTAACAAATGTCATAGTAAGTCATTAACAAATGAAATTCTGCAGAGTATTAAAATAAAGTATGAACAACTTGGATTTATAGCAAAAGTAGAAGGATAGCATAACACCAGAAAATATCAATATAATTCATCTCATTAGAGTTAAGGAAAATAAACATGATGGTCACAGAAAAATAGGATAAGATGCAGAATAAATGTGTTTGTGTTTATTCTTTTGTATATATGCTGTATTCAATATGTAATAATACAGTTCATTTATATGTTTACATACAAACCTAAATATATAGTTTTAGATATATGGTTTTGCATATATATATTTGAATGTATGTCTAGTTTTATATGTATATATGTATAAATTTTTTTGGCCACTATATCATACAATATACAAAAATATGAAGTCAAAATATATCATAGAATTAAATATAAGAGGTAAAACTACACAGCTTTTAGGAAAAACCATAGGAGTAAATTGTGACCTCCAAAAAGGTGATATTTTAGTTGTGACACCAAACAAAAAGTGGTCAAGAAAAAGACTAAGTTGGACTTACTCAAAATGAAACACATTTATGCTTTTAAAAATATATCAAGAAAGTGAAAAGGCAACCCAAAGAATGGGAGTACTATGTATAAATCATAAATGATAATTCTGGTAATTATATCCATAAAATGAATAAACAAGTTAAGTAACTGAGATAGAACTATTGTATCAACTTTAATTCATCTCAAAACATGATTATTTAATAAAGAAGAAAAGTTATAAAAATTACATAAATCAAAACATACACATAGGCATATTAATTATGAATGTAAATTTAAAACAGGGACACACCAAACAAGTATACAACAGTGTTATTGAGGAAATGAAGGAAGAGAATGGACATAGAAAGGAAAACAAAGACACTTCAGATTTATCTCCAATATTCTGAAAATTTTACTTAAAAATTTTAAGATACACACATAAAAAGGCAACATTTATCAATTTTTGCAGCATGACTTATTATTTGTAATTAACTGTGGTTTTAAAACTTACAAATTAATTTCTAGATGATTTTAATATTTGTAAATGCTTATCAGATTGCCAAATTATATTTTTAAAGAAGTCAGTTATTTGCTATGTTAAAGTTTTATTAAACAGTACCATTAATCTAAGTGCCTGTGTGAATTCATTTCCTCCCATAAAATTGAGATGCATTTTATTTTAGCTTTATCACAATAAGTTACAAAATATTCAGGAATTATACAGTATTTAACTAAAAGGCCTGTTTATGATACAATTTTGTTAATCATGAGAAATGAAGCACATCATATTCATTAAAAATATTTCTATTACTCTGTCCATATTTTTCTTGAAAAAAATTTAATATATTGTACATTTAAATTTAGGCTAGCAGCCGGGTGTGGTGGCGCACGCTTGTAATCCCAGCATTTGGGAGGCTGAGACCAGAGGATTCGAGTTCCGGCCAGCCTCAGCTACCTAGTGAGGCACTCACTCCGCAACTTAGTGAGACCCTGTTTCAAAATAAAGAATAAAAAATAGGGCTGGGGGTATAGCTCAGAGGTAGAATGCCCCTGCATTCAATCCCCAGTACCACAATAAATAAATAAATAAATAAATAAATAAACAAATAAATTTAGGCTAGCTCTATTTCCAGTGCTCAAAAGCTATGTGTGGCTAGAGACTATCATATTAAACAGTACAGTTTAAGATCATAGCAGTGAGTATCCTGTGATTCTTAGGGTGACCGAGATAGTTTCTGTTGAGGTCCTAAACACATTGCTGAGTACTGTTTATCCTTTCTTTCTTATGGCTTGGTCTACCTGCTTTCTAATATATTGTTGTTACCTTTCTTGTGAATCCACATTTTAACCTATTTATACAGACTTCCCGTTTTTTACCAGTAAATTTATAAGACCCTTGAGAATTTTCTAATTTTCTTTCTTAATTGCAAGTAACTATGAGAATGTGAATTAACTAGTAATAAATATGAAGAGGAAAAAATAAAACTTATGTATTATAAATATATTTTTACTCAATTGTAATATTGTTACTAAAATATGTCTTCCATGTGAGTGATTTTTCTTCTTTTTTAAAATTCTGTCCAAAGAACTCACAAAAACACTTAAAACAAGTGTGGTGTTCAAAAACTTTAATAAATATTTATTGAATTAATGAATTAATTCATAGACCTCTAGAAAACAATTCTCCCTTAATATTATACATTTTTATTAACATAAAGTGGAATTTAGCCATTCACTGCAGTTTTCCCTCTCTGCTCAATTTGAGTCATGTCTGTCTTTAAAATTCTCTAAATTAGACATTGTTTGAGAAAATTCTTCTTTCAGAATTTTCTCTGCCTAATACTTCCTCCAGCATCTACTGCTTTGTTTGGTGAGGTGGGGAGGGGAATGAGTGAACCCATCATATTGCCAATAACGTTGTGTCAGTTTAAAATTATTTTGTGCTTGTGGTATATGCATATTTTTAAAAATGATATAATGCAAATGACACTTTCATAGCCCCTAGCATATAATAAACAATCAATGGATATTTGTTTCTATGACTTTACTAGTTGGTTGGGTGGGATCACAGAACAGGGAAGATATTTTTTTGCGGTTCAGGTAATTTCTAACAAGAAAATCAATTATCAATGCATTATTTTACTTTATTTATTTATTTATTTATTTATTTATTTATTTATTTATTTATTTTGCGGTACTGGGGTTTGAACCTAGGGGCATTCTACCTCCGAGCTATACTCCCAGTCCTATTTTTTATTCAGCGCCACCACACTCGGCTCAATGCATTATTTTAAAGTAACAACCCCATATTATTGAGCATATGGACTTAAGTTGGATGTGTTCAAATTTATGCCCTTTTTTATTTTTTGTTTTTAAATAGGGTCTCGCCTCACTATGTTGCTGAGCCTCACTATGTTGCTGAGGCTCTACTCAAATCTGCAATCCTCCAGTCTCAGTCTTCCAGTTACTGGGATTATAGGCAAGCACCACCATGCCTGGCTCACAATTTATTCATCTTTAAAATGTGGATACTAGTCAGGCATGGTGCCACACGCTTGTAATCCCAGCATTTGGGAGGCTGAGACTGGAGGATCCGGATTCGTGGCCAGTCTCAGCTACCTAGTGAGGCATTCTGCAACTTAGTGAGATGCTGTTTCAAAATAAAGAATAAAAAATAGGGCTGGGGGTGTACCTCGGAGGTAGAATGTCCCTGAGTTCAATCCCCAGTACCGCAAAAAAAAAAAAAAAAAAAAAAAAATGTGGATACTGAAATTTCACTTTATATAATCGATCAGAGAGTAAATGTAAGACGTGGTTTAAAACAAAACTCCCCATTGTATTCAGGAGAAAATCACATCCTACACTTATGTTTGATTATATTTGGACTGACAATGGCTCCAAAATATGTGAGAATTTATGAATATAAGTATTTATATAGAAATTTAATATTTAAATAATATTTGCCTATATTTAATCACTGATCAAGTATATAAAATGTTGGTGAACATGTGAGCCAGATCTTCTGGTAACTTCTGTCAGATCATGCTGGTTCCACATATAATTCTAGTTCTGTTCTATAACTGAATACAAAGTGACCCTCTGGATTTTAAAAAAGTTCAGGCTCTACTGTTCTTACTACATTGTAATTGTCTCCTCAAATAGTATACTTTGGATACTTAAGTGATAGAATCAAGTTTTGCAGATTTCTTGCTATGGTTGGGGTTTAGGTGAGTTCTTTAAAAACTATAGGTCTCTGTGTTTAAAAAAAAAAAAGTGCTGAAATGTCTGAAGCTCAGCTAGAAATTCCTAGGAGAAAAGTTTTATAGAATGGACTCAGGTAACATACACATCCATAGCCTATTCAAGCTCTGCCCAACAGCTGGATATACAATTCCAGTGTGTTATTAACTTGTCTTCAGAAATAAAGACACACTCTATATGTTCTCCATGTTGGCTTACAAAACCATCTAAAAAAAGTCCCAGTGATTGGTGAGTCTTGCTACAGAAGCTTTTGAAAAACTCTTATAGAAAAATATCAACCAAAAAATAAAATACTTAGGAATAAACCTAACCAAGGAGGTAAAAGACCTCTACAATGAAAACTATATTTTTTTATTTTTAAACAGAGTCTCCCTAAGTAGCTGAGACTGGCTGAAAACCTGCGATCCTCCTGTTTCAGCCATCCAAGTACTGGGATTACAAGCATGTGCTACCACGCCCAGCTATGCTTTTTGAAACATGGAGTACCTAGCAAGACATGGTGGTGCATACCTGTAATCTCAGTATTTGCAGGCTAAGACAAGAGAATTAAAGATTCTAGGCCAGCCTTAGCAACTTAGCGAAACCCTCAGCAACCTAATGAGACCCTGTTTCAAAATATAAAACCTTAAAAGGTCTGGTGGTGTAGCTCAAAGATAGAACGACCTGAGTTCAAACCCCAGTACCAAAAAGAAAAAGAAAAGAGAAAAAAATAAAAGAAAGAAACATGGAGTATTCTGAAGAAAGTCAAAAAAGAAAAAGAAAAAAATGTGCAATTGAAAATGTGAAGTCAAAAGAAGTTCTCAAAAATAATTTCTTCCATATCTCCATCAGAACTCCCTTGCCAAATCATCTTGCCCTCTCAACTTTTTGAAACCTGCTCTGTTTCTCAGGTTTTTCTTGGACTCCTCCTGCCACCTTTGAGGAGGAATAAACTTAGTTCTGAAGACCTTTCTTGTGCAGTTCTAAAAATACATTTCCCCCAATTATATTGCCCTTTTCCCTTCTACCCCATCAAAGCCACCCTTTATCAGCAAAATCACTTGCTGAGAAACTGGCAGCTGAAGCTAGAAATCCTAAGCCCCATTAACTGGAGCAGCCAGACATTTAATAAATATCTGTCATTTTCACTTTGTTCTGTGGTTCTAACATGCCAGGCTTATAGGGAAAAAATGAAGCAGTAGAACCTTAACTCAAATGAATGATGCACAGTACAGATACAGTGGAAGTACAGTAGCCCTAGACCTGGTTTGGTATCTTCTGTGAAATTTCAGATGACTTTGCAGCATCTGACTTTAAATAGCCAAACATCAGCACCTCTCAACACTTACACCGGGGACCAAGACTCAATATAAGCTTTGGTGGGGACAAATCATTTTCAAAACATACTGTATGTTAGGTTTCCCAGCAAAAAAATTATCTCTGGCACATGGCAACATGACTTTCTTCAGAAATGTTCTGTGTTTCTTTGTAAGTTTCTCTTAGTAGAGAGTTAACTATGGAGAGAAACTAGTTAGGTGGCCCTGCACAAGGTACTGAGAGAAGCAAGCCAAAATAAGAGTGTCATAATTCAGAGTAGAAATAACTGGCCAGTCTAAAACTATGTATATAATTACTTTGGTACTGGGTACTGAACCCAGCGGTGTTCTACTTCTGAGCCATGACCCCAGTCCTATTTTATTTTTTATTTTGAAACAAGTTCTCGATAAATTGCTGAGGGTCTTGCTAAGTTACTGAGGCTAGCAATGAACCTTCAATCCTCCTATTTCAAAATCCCAAGTACTGGGATTATAGAAGTACACCACCATGCCTGGCTATCTATTTCTTTAAAGTGTATAATTGGTGAAAACCTTATCCTAGATTCCTGTCTATATACATCTCACAGTTTAAAATTCCTTTTCTATAATTCACTACAGTATTGTTCATGATTAATTCAGGAGCTGGATAAATCCATTGGTGCTGACTCAAAACGCTCAGTCTAGATGGACAGAACTACAGGCAGAGGGGCTCTTGCTACATATTGTAACCTCTTTGTAAGCAGTTACCTTCTGGTCCATTTTATCAGTTTTTGCCCTAGTAGAGAGCAGATGGCAGTCAAATTGGATGCATAAAGAGTGTCTAATAAAAATTAAAGACTCTCAACAAAGTTGTCACAGAGTTGTAGGCAAATTATTAAGGAATGGTATAGTATCCCAGAGTTGGTGACCACAGAGACCTTCTTATATCTCTAGATCTGAGGGAGTTTCTTCTTCTTAGTAATATGAGTTAAATTCTGAATCTATTTTTCAGTATTCTAGGATTGAGCATATCAATAAATGCACACTGAGGATAATGGCTACCAGGTTTCTGATGGTTGGAGAAGGCAGTTAAGCAGATGGAAAGGAGAATATTAGAATGAGTCCTGTGGCGTTACATCAGGTGGGGAGTGATCACTACAAATTGAAAGACCTTCTCATGGTCTGTTTGCTGAGTGGATCTAGTTGTAGCTCCATGATTACAAGGAGACACCTTCTGTCACTAAGAGGAACCTGAGCTCCACAGAGAAATGTCTGGTTTCAGCTTTGGGGCACTACAAGTACAAGGTGAGCCTGGAACATTTTCCTGAGTCTTGAAGGAAGAAAGTGCTCAAAGAATAGTGGGACAGGTCTAGAGGACATTAGAGCCAGATTGTGGGGGCCCCCAGTGGCTAAAACTAAGAGTTGGATTGGAAAATAAATGATAATATTTACATATTAGAACCTTATTGGACAAATGAAGTATGATTGAACTCAGGCTGATGTAAAGAAAGAAAGAAAGAATAAACAAACAAACAAACAAACAGGGTGAGGGGAACTCACCAGAAACTTAAACATATATAACCAAAAGGACAGGGCAAAAGCCAAAACTTTTCAAATATTGGTCCCATCATATCTTTTTAAGCTGTTTTCCTACCACTGTCTTGCCAACCTTCATGAGTTAAGCTCCTACCTTATCCGAATATGTGCTGTATTTGGAGACATTTACACACAGGTTTTACCTGCCTGTGTTTTTCCTTGCTTGGAACACTCCTTCCTCACTTATTTCACACAAACTTTCTTACAAATTCTTAAAATATTAGATCAAATATAACCTGATTTTTCTTCTTCCTGACCCTCATCAGGCACATGAAGTTGTGTTCCCACTTTCATTAGGTTGAGATAATTAGTGACAGATTTGCACTCCACTTACATTTATTAAAAAATAAACTAGTGTCATTCAAATGAGGACAGAGACCAATGGGATAGTGGAAAGGGATTGGGGAGTGAGGTGGGGAGGGGGAAAATGAGGCTTAAGGAAGGAAGCAGTCCAAATAGTGCTATGTTATACATGAAGGTATCACTACCAATCTCACTAACATGTATAGGAAGGGAGGAAGGAAGAGCAGGGTAGAATGCATAGGAATATACACCAAGTGCTGTGTGCATCTATGTTTTTATCATTCTGAATTTTACTATGATGTATAATCATAATGCACCAATAAAAGTATAAAAATAAACTAGCAACACATTGCATGCAATAGTTTTACTTAAAGAAATATAGATGTGTATATATATATATATAATATCACAGATGATAGATAAATAGCTGATAGATAGACAATTTGTCTCCCAACTAAACTGGGATCCTTATATTTTTCCATTCTACTTACAGAGGGTTCAGACACTCTATAAATAGTTGTTGAGATGAATATATGATGTTTCAAGCTATACAAACTCTGTTTTCTCACTATTCTTCATGAAGCCCTGCATTTAGTTGCAACATTGGAAGAGTTAATTCCTTGAATTTCCAGGCGCCTTCATTACCAGTTATTTCCTAAATTTATTTAATAATACCTAATGTTTTCTTTGAAAAAAATCCCACTGCTAAAATACTAAGACAGTATGGAATTTTTATTTATTTATTTATTTATTTATTTATTTTGCAGTACTGGGGATTGAACTCAGGGGCATTCTACCTCCGAGCTATACCCCCAGCCCTCGTTTTTATTCTTTATTTTGAAACCAAGTCTCACTAAGTTGCGGAGTGCCTCACTAGGTAGCTGAGGCTGGCCGCGAACTCGGATTCTCCGGTCTCAGCCTCCCAAATGCTGGGATTACAAGCGTGCGCCACCACACTCGGCAATATGGAATTTTTAAAGAAGCACTATCTATGCATCCACCTACATATCTGTAGGTAATTAGAGTTGATTATTGTATAGTATCATATAGAAAAAAAAGATTGCTGTGTCCTCATTTTACATATAAGGAAAGGGAGAAGCAGAAAGGATAACAAACCTGCTCAAGGTCAAATATTTTTCAATGGAGCAACACAGAATATTCATGTTTCATACCGCTTTCTCTGATGAAAACAAAAGAGGAAAGGTGAATGTAGAGGCAGCATCTCCTCTTTTGGTAAAAAGCCAAAAAATCTTGAACTTAAAATTAGAATACTTACATTAGACCCTCTCTCCCTCCTTCCTCCAACCCCACAGGAGACCATGAGCAAAGATTGCTGGTTCTGCCTGTGAAAAGTAAGGACAATTTTCTCTTGCTAAACACTTCTTTCCTTCTTCAGGTCATGAATAAATATACCTTTCTGTAGAGGAAATGCCATCCTTCTATCCTAAGAGGGTCAATGCATGTTCTAAAGGGAAGTGATCTGCTTTTCCCTCACTGTCCAGCTCTGGTTGGGAAAATAAATTACTGCCCACTTTACACACAAGAGAAACTTGATCTCTCTAGAATTACTGGGTAAAATTGGAGATTTCCTCATGCTAACTCCTCAGTGATTACTACCACAAGACATGTTTTATTTTGGCAACTTTTATTATAGTAAACAAAGAATCCAAAACTGGTTCCAAGTGAAGGTAGGTTTATTTTAAATATCCACAGGAAAGGTAGTACTCTCACAGAAATGTGAGAATACACACATTACAGGAGGCATCTGAACACCTGTGCCTAGATAGAATCTGGACACATGAGCAATCCAAGTACCACAGTAGCAAAAGGAGTCACCAGGCTTCCATTGCAGGAAAAGGACATGGACATTTTTATCTTATGTATACCTGTTTCTTCTGTTAATAACTCATGTTTGGAATGTTTCTTGCTTAAATTCTCAGGAAAGTCATACTTATTGGTCTGAAGTTGTATTTCCCGAAATGTAATATGACTGGGAATTATCAGGAAATCTTGTTGAAATGCAGATTGAGTCTGGACATCTCAAATGAGGCCTGAAATTTTGCATTTCTAATAATTTACCTGGAGATGCCAAAGATACCCAGATGATAATTTTGGTAGTGGTAGGTATACTAGGTCAGTTTAACTGAGTAACTATTTAGGAAAGGTGCCTCTTGGTTTAATCACCTGGGGCCAAGTTCCTTATTGTATCAAGTACAGATCTTTTCACAAGGGCTATAAAAATGGAAGTTCAGAGGAGAAAGGATTGGGATTGGGTTGGCACTCTAAGTTCTGCTTCCTCTACTTTCCTTTGAATATTGGTTTTAGTTAAGCTTCTCTCTCTATTGGTAAATTTCCTCTTTGAGAATCCAAAGAGATTTAGGCACTCACAGCAGACCTACTCACCACATTACTTCTGCTTTAAATATGTGGAAATAACCTCATTTTCCTCTTAGATAGTGGATAGCATTGTTCTCACTAGTTATTTCACTGAAAATTTATACCTTTACAAGCAACAGCCTTGGCCATTGAGGTATATAAGCAAAGACTTCAGTTCCAGAATTTTTTTCTACATATTATAGGAAAACTTAAAAACTGGGATGTTCACTGCAAATCCTTCTCCACTCTACAACTGGAGAATCATCCTAGAATACACTTAATCTGATCACATGATCCATAATTAGCATACAGAGTAAAGACCAAGCTCTTTGGTTCATCAGGATTTTTCAGAATTAGATCTCAGTTTACAATTCTATATCATTTCCCACAAATCTTGCCACATTCCATATGTCATACATCATTATTTGCTATTAACTAACTCCAAGAAACTTCTAGACTAGCTGATCTTGCCCCAGCCTTCTCCTCCTGGACTATGCTTCTGTATGCATTTCTGCTGATTTAGTACCTCATAATTTCAGTTCCAACAGCTATCAGGAAATACCCTAAAATATCACTCAGCATAGTGTATTTGTTTATGCATTTGCTTAGTATAAGAGACTTAAAATCTTGTATTTTATGGAGGAGCATATCAGTTGCTCAGTAAATATTTGTTTAATACATGAAGGAATAAGAAAAGATTGTTTGGTCTGTTGGTACAAAGTTGGAAAGGCAGTGGTTGGAGAGTCCCAGGGAAAGTAGGGCAAAACTCAAGCAGATAACAAGAGGCAATCCACAGACCAACCACAGGTATGTGTCCTGTCCAACAAAAGACCACACACAGGTCTTCCTACAAATTGCTTCTCCCTTGACTCTAAACTGGGTCTGTTTACTCTCAGCAAGTTAGAATGATTTTTAAATCCTGAGTTCATAACTCCTGGAATATTTACTTCTTCTAAATGGGAGCACCTTCTTTTTTTTTAATTTTTTTTAGCATGGATTTTTATACATTTCTTGGGTACAACAGGGTTAACCACACATTTTTGTTGGGTACAAGCTAGTACAGGTAAAGACATCCATGCACATATTTCTCATTAACCCTTCCCCAATTCCCACCCACCCTCCCCCTATCTCCTGGTCAGTTTAATGATTGACTTTGATGTAATCTTGTAAGTACATCATGCTCATTAGGGTGTCCCCCCTCCTCCCATTACCTTCCATTAAGTCAAATTTTTTGTTCACCTAAGGATTCTCCTTCACCTGGAGTCCCTCTTATGTCCCATTTTCTCCCTAAAATAATTAATTATATCAGCTCTTCAGGAGACATTCCATATCTAACCATAACTCCTAGTGAGTGAGTAAAGCATTCTTTCTGGGTAGGTTTGTCAGGGTATTTCCTGAGGAAATTTACAAGGCCATCAGTAAACTGAGTGAATGGTGAAGATCAGCCCTCAATGTGGGCTGGAGGTCTGGAAAGAACTAAAAGCCAAAGGAAAGGCAAATTGATTTTCTTTCTCTGGGTAGGTTTGCCCCTTGACATCTGAATTCTAGGCTTTTTGGCCTTTGGGCCATGGAACTTGCACTACAATACTCTGAATTCTCAGGACTTTGGACTCAAAGTCACATCATCACCATTGCTGGTTCTAAGATTTTTAGCTTGGGCTGAGTCATGTGACCAGCACTCCTGGGTTTGCAACTTGCAGATGGCCTAATGTGGAATTTCTCAGGCTCCATAATTGTGTGAGCCAGTTCCCTAATAAGTCCTGTCTCATCCATCCATCTATCTATCTATTTTCTGTCTTATTGGTTCTGTCTCTTTGGAGAACCCTGACTAGTGCTGACATCTTAACACATTGTAAACCTTCACAGTACATTGCCTTAGTTGGCCAGGCATGCAGTGCACATGCTGCACACTAACGACAGGATTTCTTCATGCATCTAAGAATAAGGTTTCTTTGGGGTTTTCCAAGCAATTAGAGTTTGGTTGCAGCTGCAGAATGGATCCTAACTGATAGAACTTTCCTAGGGTTGTCTATCTTTCAAGCTCCAATGACCCACTGAGTAGTCAAAAACTTCTTTGCCACTAGTTATTCCATGGCAACATAGAGTGCTTATTCAGTCTTGATAATTTCAAATAATTTTATCATGTTGGGATGATTCAAAGCCTTTATAATTATCACTCCATGGGATAATCTCTACATGGATAATCAGGATCCCCTTGTACATAGAAAGGTGAAGAGATCACTGGATGGAAATATTAAGTGAGGATGTTAGTCCTAGAACAGCTTTTGAGGCAATGAGGCAAGACAACATTCAGTGCAAAAGCAATGGATTAAGCCTGCACTGAATGAAGACTCATATAACCAGGGTGCAGAAAGCAGAGTATGGGTACTGAAGCAAGATAGCCAGACCCTGAAGGTCCACATTATATACCTTTTCTTAAGAGCATTAAAAGGTTTCAAGGAAGTACATCTCATGATCACACATGAGGTTTTAGAAAGATTCATCAAAGGATTCCCCTCTAACGTAGAGAAGCATGAATTCTTCTTTGTCACCACCAAGCTTTGTAGGTGTCTCTCCTGTGATGTCATTATAGCCCATTAACTTATTTCCAAGGGATCTCTTCAAATGGCTTAGGAGATCCTTGGAGAAAAGGCCATTTCATTTGTTTTTCTACATTTCCACATCTAACACAAACCCTGATACATAAAAAAGTTTAAAACATGTTTGTCGATACAAAGAAATAGGTATACAAATGTAGATGTATTACAGAAAATGAAGCATATTACTTTGACTGTAAAGGGCTGGACAAGAGAAACTTATACACATGAGTCTTTAATCTGTTAAAAAGTGACATGAATCCAACTTGTTTCATTGTTCATCATTGGCAAACTTCTACTGAAAGACTTATAAATAGCTTTGGTAATATGTTTGAATTCTAAGACCTACTATCTTCTCATAATTATATATCAAAGAAATAAAGTGATGTATAATTTCCTTGGGAGATAAAAAGATCTTTATACATGTAAATGCTCTTGGACAACTTGGAACTTGAACAAGAAATTAGGTCATATAGAGTGAGGTAATAAGAAGAAGGAAAGCCTTGCAGCCCATCCTTCTCAATGCCATTAATTTCACTCCAAATTGAATATGTAAAAACAAGATATTAAATAAATTAATTAGCATTAAAATGTTTTCTTATTGCTGCTATCCTTGGGGGTAGAGTTCAGAGTTGAGGGATGCATATACAAGATAATTAATGGAATGAAGAAATACAAAACAAAAGATAATTAATATGGTCTTTGTTGTCTTGTAAAAATTATTTAATGCCATGGGAGAGACAGAAAGACATGAGAATACTAGAAAGAAATCTCTGAGCACAAGAAACTTGTAGATGCTGAATTGCAATGATCTGGTAGGCCAGGAGAGAATATTTTGGAATTGGATACCTGAACAAAAATGTGCCAGTCATAACATCCCAATCCCCTACATACAGTTAAATGAGACAGAGATGAATGTCAAACCCACCTTGCATCACTTTGAGTCATGTCATGAGTTTTGTGAAGTGGAACTAAGGAGTGCCCATCTCTCTCCAGTGTCCTAGCTGGGAATTGTTGATAGCCACATTTTTTGTCCTGTAGAGTTCATTTGCTTTGCAATGAGAGAGATCAAATTGACAATCTGTGAGAATCTGAGACTAGGGAAGAATATTCAAGGTTTTGGTTTCAGGAGATACTAGAGCCCAGCTCCCCCCTTCTTTTGTTAAAGTTAAATCATTCAATACTTCCTTAGAATACATGAACCAATAATTTCCTGTTTATCTGAAACAGATAAAATTAAGTTTTGATTTACATAATATATTGGTGAGTATAAAGACCAGTTCCATAACAGTATGTGTAGTTTTATAAAATTTGTATAAACATTAAAACTTGCACATATGAATATAGAAATCATCATAGGCAATACATAGCAAAGTGCTAACAATAATTTACCCTTGGATGAATGAATAAGGGGAAGAGGATAATCTTTCATTTTATATTGCATATGACATTTGCATTTCATGTTTATATTATATATCAAATAAAATTTTAACAATGAATTCTGAATTTTGTAATTGAAAAATAATTTAAAAAACTCTTAAACTAAAAAATACTTCTAAAATGTATATGGGAAAACATGCAAGTACTTTGCAAGTTCCCTGAAGCATTCTGATACCAAGTGCACCTGTGTTGATTGGTTCCATAGTGAAGCCAGTAGAGAGTTGTGATTGCTTCTGATACAAAGCCAAAGTTGCAAAGCTACTTCCCAACTCACAAATGCCTAATTTATGAACACCTGGCACATAAAGAGAAAGGCTACTGGCCCTGGCCAACTTGCCTGGAGACACAATGGCGCAGTGGGAAATGCTCTTGAGCTTCGTTTCCGTCTGCTTCATTTTGAATTCTCCCCTCTGTTTAGTAGCTGCAAGTTAGGTAGGCTTTCTGTACCTCAGTTCCTTATCAATAAAGTGTGCTAACAAGGTTCTTAAATCATAATAGTGCTATGATGTTTAATAGAAATAATGTACAACCAAGCCCGATGCAGATAGTTTCTTCTCCTTATACCAGTGTGAACTACCCATGCTATTAGAAAGCAACCTGTCCTCTAGGTGCTCAAAAATTCACTACATTACAGTATTCTTTCACAAATGGCAAGCCTGACATTTGTCTCAGGTACAGACAACAAATCCCTTGGGGGTAATGATTTTCCTGTCATGATGAAAATTTCCTAAATGCTAGAATCAATTTCCTAAGCATAATTCTTATCCTGCATCCTTGCACATTATATGACTGGAATGAAGCTACCCTTAAGTTTATTAAGTGGGTCATAGTCAAAGAAGATAGCTTGTCCTATTTCCGGTATACTACTTCAAAAATTCTATGATGTAATTTTCTTTTTTACATAGTACAAATTTCTGGGATCTAAAAATCCTTACAGTTGATTGAGTATTTCAACCTGCATCAGTGCATCAGTCAGGCAGCAGGCCAGGGGTTACTCACGTGTAGGTTGCTCTTGCCTGCGGTGGGCAGGCATGTTGATCACTGTCTACACTATCATCTGTTTGTGTGTGGTTGGTACAAGGGTGTATTGAGTTTAGTTGCTATTTAAATTGTCCTAAAAAACTGTTCTCTGACCAAGCAGTGAAACAAGCGACATTGTATATTCAGAAAGGTGTGGGAAATAACAGCGTGCTATATATGAGAACTCTATCTAAATGTAGCTAAAATAAGATTTCTAAATAAGAAAGAATGGTGTCAGAAGTTGTCTGCATTTTTTCTTCTTCACTAATATATAAAATAACTGTACCATAATAGATAATAACTGCTGTGGTTGAGATCTTGAATGTCTCCCAAAGGGCCTTGTGTTGAAAGTTTGGTCTTCAGATGGTGGGTACTGTTGGAGACTTCAGGAGGTAGGGCGGAGTTGGAAGAGGTGGGTCACTTAGGATGTCCCTCAAGGGTGGACCTTGTCCCTGGCCTCTTTTCTCTATCGTTTGTGCTTCCTATCTGCCATTAGGTGAGCAGTTCTGCTCTACTACACACTCCCCACCATGATTCTCTGCCTCACCACAGGCCCAGAAATAATGGAGCCCTGTGATCATGGACTAAAAGCTCGGAAACCAGAAGCCAAAAAATAATCCTCCTCTAAATCATTTTTCTCAGGTATTTTGTTACAACTACAAAAAGCCAACTAACACTAAGGTGGTGGAATGTTTGAATTGTAGGGTGTAGTGGAGGGTCTTATAGTCATTGTGGGCATTCCCTCAAAAAAGATTGTGGGACCATGGTCTCTTCCTTTCTTTCTTCTTCTCTCTTTTGCTTTCTGGCCATAAGGAAAGTGGCCATAAGGAAATTTTGCCATATGATCTCACCATGATATGCTGCTCACCACAGGCTAAAAAACAATCCATTGGAGCCGGGCGTGGTGGTGCATGCTTGTAATCCCAGCACTCGGGAGGCTGAGACCGGAGGATCCGGGTTCGTGGCCAGCCTCAGCTACCTAGTGAGGCACTCCGCAACTTAGTGAGACTCGGTTTCAAAATAAAGAATAAAAAATAGGGCTGGGGGTGTAGCTCGGAGGTAGAATGCCCCTGAGTTCAACCCCCAGTACCGCAAAAAAGCCCCCAAAAAACAAAACAAACAAACAACAATCCATCGTGGATTGCAACTTCCAGAGCTGTGAGCCAAAATAAACCTTTTCTTTTTATATTCTATTTGTCACAGGTATTTCCTTATTGTGATTGGAAACTAACACAGTACCTTTTTCACTCCAGCTACTGATCATTCATTTCAGTATCTAATGTCTCTGTAGTATATATGAGGTATACAGGTGGGTAGTGTTTTTGTCCCTAAAGGTCAAAGTCTCTCTAGGCTATCCCAGATAAAGAGCTCTCCTCACTATCATTTGCAGTGACTGTATTTTTGCTTGTATTCACAACTTTTTCTGTTATTATAAGCAAAAGGATTCAGTGATTAAACTAGAATATGTTTTGACACAAAAGCCATTACAAGTGGACCCTACCTTAGGAGAGTGTATTCCTGATAAAGAATGCACTTGCTCATAGAAAGACAACTACTTATTGTGCATTATAAACTTCCTCTTCAAGTATCTATCAAAGGCGTAATGAAGATGCAGCATTAATAACAAATCAATAGTATTGAAATAATATCAATTTTGGCATATATAGTAAAAGAAAGCCCAGAAAAACAAGAAGATGATACTATCCTAGTTGTTGTCACTGACAAGAGAGGGATGTGGCAGGACCACTTGGAGAGTTTCTATAGAATTCTGGTTGTTCTAAGAATCCAGAGATAGGGGTAAAAAAAAAATTGGGCTATCCAAGAGTAAAGAGGGCGATTTTTCAAAGCAGAGAAGTGTTCCCATTAGAATCCCATCATATTTAAAGGGGGAGCCAATAGTTTCCAAGAGAGAAATCTTAAATGATAAAAGCAACAACAAGGGAATAGGACAGTCACTGACTTCTGTACTCTGGAGAACTCCCCAATGTGTCTATCTCAAAAAGCCTCTGGTAAATTTTTAACTGAAGCCCGTCCTTCCTTCCTTCCTTCCTTCCTTCCTTCCTTCCTTCCTTCCTTCCTTCCTTCCTTCCTTCCTTCCTTCCTTTCTCCTTCCTTCCTTCCTTCTTTTTGATTCACAGAGAGTTTGTTTTTAATTTTTTTTTTTTTTGCAGTACGGGGATTGAACCTAGTGGTATTCTACCTCTGAGCTACACTCCCAGCCCTATTTTTTATTCTTTATTTTGAAACAAGGTCTCACTAAGTTGTGGAAGGCCTTACTAAGTAGCTGAGGCTGGCCTCAAACCTGGATCCTCCTGTCTCAGCCTCCCAAGTACTGGGATTACAAGTGTGTGCCACCACAGCTGGCTTATTTTTAATTTTTGATGCACTGTAATTATACATCACAGTGAGTTTCAGATGACAGAAACACACATGCACACAGCACGTGTGTGTTTCCCTCCAGGTCTCACCCGGTTCCCACCTCCTCCCCAGACATAATATTAACACTCATATTGATACCTTCATATATGAACATATGATTGTTTGAATGTTTCCATCATCATATCTTCCCTTTCTACTCCCCACCTCCCTCTCCAAATCCCCTCCCACTATTCTACTAGTATCTCCCCTCATTTACCCAAGATCCTCTTTGTTTCTTTGTTTCTCTCCAGCTTCCATATATGTGTGAGAACATATGACTCTTCACTTTTTGTGACTGGCTAATCTCATTAGCAGTAGGGGTGCTCATTACAGAAGAGGTACCTATGGGGGTTGTGAAGCATTACAGTCTCATGCCCCCCTCTCACATTCATTCTTGGACATAATATCTTTGAGTAAAATGCCAGACAGAATCAATATTTGCTGTTTTAGATTTTTCTGTTTCTTTCTGCCCAACTCTAATTTTTTCCCTTGCGTTGTTTAGTAGAATTTACACAGTTAAATGCAACTTCGTTGTAATCCAATTAAGGCAGCATTTCTAAACCAGAGCCCTGGAGACATTAGGGGAAGATTCATTCAAACATGTAAGGCCACTGGTAGTTGTATTTCCTGCCACACTGGGGATTAATGAGGTATTCATAGAGAAAAATATTGAAACTACTTATGCATGGCATTGTGGTTTGAGAAAATATGATTTAAGTTTCAAAAGCTTATGACCAGGCCTTATAATTAACTTTTTTTTGAGGTCAGGCAACAAGAATATTTTATTACCTTTTATTGGTATATTGTAATTGTACATGATAGTGAGATTCATAGAGAAACAATCAAACACACACATAACATTATTTGATATGTTTCCTTCGCCATCCCTCCTCTCTCTCTCTTCTCCAATTCCCTTCTACTACTCTACTTAACCCTCTTTTTAAAGAAGTCTTACCTGTGTAAGAAATGTAACACTTGGGAAAGCTCATGTGTGTCTATGGCCTTCACATTCAAGTATATCTGAAAACTGATTCAATTTCCTGACTATCCTTCATTTGTGTCAGGCCCTTCCTCTCACATTAAAATTTCCTCTCCTCTTTCTTGTTTCTTCTATCATCCCAAATCTAGTGAAAAGTATTGGGGTATCTTCAACCTTGTATATAGTAGATTTTCAAATTTTATTTGTGGTTTCAACAAATAAATGCATTAATGAGTAAATGAACAAGGATGCAAATAAACAGCAAGCAGAAAAATGGACTTTCTAACCTAATTTAAAACTTATACTTAGTTTCACAGTGGGAAGCCACCTTATGAGAAAGTGCTACTGTGCCCAGCAGGTGACATTTCTCCTCTCTTCAAGATGCCAATAACACTCTCCCACTCCATTGTAAAACCACCAGGAAGGACCCTTCCTATTTTAAAGCTATGTTTCTAGGAAATTAAGAAGCCAGGCCACCCTCCTGACAGTCTAGTTACCACTCCAGAATTGTTTCACTTGTCTTTGGATAAACATGAGGTTTTATCTTTTTCTACAAAAATAGACACAGTGCAAGACAAAATCTGACTAAATCTCTGTCTGCTTCTCTTTCTTCCTTCCTTCCTTCTTTCCTTTCTTCTTTTTCTCTTTTCCCTACCTTTATTTTTTCTCCTAATCCTTCAATAACATATCTAATACTTCCTTTGCTGTTGAACTATAGTCTCATTATCTCTTACTAATTAAACCCTATACCTTTTCTGCAACTTCTTGAATTCTGTGGATCTTCTAAATCCCTTTGTGACATTTTAAAAATAAACTTACATAATATCTGTGATACAAATGAACATGATTTCCTGCCATTAGTGCACAAGAAACCTTTGTTACTCAGCTGCTTATTGTCAGTCAACTGTTTTCATCTTTTTGTGAGATCCAACTCTGGGGAGCAGGTCATGATCAGGGGGCAGATACTGGGCAGTTAATGACCAACATATGGAAAGGGAGTCTACCTCAGGCTTCAGGAACAGAGGCTAGCTGTTGAGATGAATTGACATGTATTAAATGTTTTGTGAAGCCTGACATGCAGACACATGCAATTTGATTTTATTATCACAACAGCCCTATATTTCTGATGCTGTTATCTCATTTTACAGATAATAAAATTAAACCTTGAGAGATGCCTTACTAAAAGAACACATCTTGAAAGGGTTGAATTCAATCTTAAAACGCTGTCAACATGATTTACATTATGATGTGAGACTATAATGCATCAATAAAAGTATATTAGAAGAAGCAACTATTAATAATAAAAAACTTTCCTCTTTTAAAACCATATCTTTTGCCTTTACCATGTTACTTTTCCAGACAAAATATTATATAAAAAAACAGTACCTTAGTCAAGAGCTTTTTTTTTTTTAACACTGAATAGATATCCTCTACCTATTTAGCAAGTATCTCATAGTAGTGTAAATATAATTAACACCATTTAATGTACATGTTAAAATGGTCAAAAAAGTAAATTTTGTTATTTTTATTTACCACAATAAAATAAAACTCAAATACACAAATTTAAGTAGTCTTCCACTTCCCATCTCTTCTCATAACACCCTTTCCTTAAAGGTTATACCAATAATTACAGAGATCAGGATGAAACACCTAAGCTGTTTTTATTAAGTTAAAATATTGAGTACTGTTTTCTTTTTATTATCTCCATTGTGACTTCAGTGGAATAAATATAGATTTTTATAGCACAGGCACAGGGATTGTATTATCACTTATCAAAAGCTACACCTCACTGGGGGACTGCAGTGAGTTTTAGAACACTAAAGTTTTCCACTACTAGAATGTCATTCCTCCAAGAGAAATGCACTGTTTGCACAAAGAATTTTCTTGTATTTTATTTGGTCTCTTGGATACAGAATGAATCTTGGGGCCTTCGCTTGGGTTTCTACTTGACAGGCCCTTGACATGATATTGATGACTTCCAAATCTCTTTTCCAGCCCATATTCCCTCCTGAGCATCAGATCATATATTTAACTCTCTGCTGGATACCACCTTGATATCCCTCAGAACTTGTCCAAAGCTGTACTCATGTTCTTTGTACTCTCAAAAAACTGCTACTTCTATATTTTTTTATTTCAATGAAATATATAACTATCCACTCAGCTGTCCAAATAAGAAATGTAGGCATCATCCTCAAATTTGCCTTCTCTACCCATATCTTTATCCATTAACACATTCTTTTTTTTTTTTTTTTTGCGGTACCAGGGATTGAACTCAGGGGCATTCTACCTCCGAGCTATACCCCCAGCCCTATTTTTTATTCTTTATTTTGAAACCGAGTCTCACTAAGTTGCGGAGTGCCTCACTAGGTAGCTGAGGCTGGCCGCGAACTCGGATCCTCCTGTCTCAGCCTCCCGAATGCTGGAATTACAAGCATGTGCCACCATGCCCGGCTCATTAACACATTCTTTAAAGTATATCATAGTATTTATAAAAACTTATTTCAAAGGATTAGCCTATGCACATCTATACATGCACAAGCAAAGCATTCACTCTGGACATACTCAGATATTTCTTTGTTCTGGGAAATTGATCTCTGTAACCACAGAAATAGCATTATATTTCAAAACCAAAAGAACTTGGGAACACAAATCTATAGAAGATAAAAAATAACTCATTAACCCACAACACTTTAAAAATACAAAATTTAGTCCCTTTTGAAAGATGTGTTATAGCTGGATCATATAGTGGATTCATTCCCAATTTTCTGAGGAATCTCCACACTAATCTCCATTACAGCTGTACTAATTTGCCATCTCAGTAATAATGTAGAAGAGTTCCTATTTCTCCACATCCTTGCCAGCATTTATTGTTGTTTGACTTCTTGAAGATTGCCATTCTAATTGGGCTTAGATGGAATCTCAGTGTAGCTTTGATTTGCATCTCCCTGGCTGATAATGATGAACATTTTTTGATGAATTTATTGGCCATTTGTATTTCTTCTTTTGTGAATTGTCTATTTAGATCAATTGCCCATTTCTTGATTGAATATTTTTAGTGTTGTCTTTTGATATTCTAGACATTACTTTTCTATCAGAGGAATGGTTGGCAAAAATCTTCTCCCATTTGGTAGACTCTCTCTTTAGACTTCCCTTTGACGAGAAGAAACTTTGTAGTTTAATGCCACCATTTATTGAATCTTGTTTTAATTTCCAGAGCTTTGGGGGAAAGTTTCTACCTGTGCCTATAGGAGTATTGGACCTATACCTCCTCTAGTAAATTCAAAATCTCTGGTCTAATTTCTAGCTCTTTGATCCATCCCGAGTAGGAATTTAGTTTCATTTTTCTACAAATGGATAATCACTTTTCTCAACACCATTTCTTGAAATGCTGTCTTTTCTTCAACTTATGTGTTTGGCACCTTTGGCAAAAATCTATTGGCTATAAGTGTGTGGATTTGTTTGTTTGTTGTCTATTCTATTCTTTTTTATTCGTCTATGTGCCTGTTTTTGTGCCAATACTATGCTGGTTTATTACTATAGTTCTGTGGGATAATTTAAAGTCAGAAATATATGAATGATTATGTTTATAGCAGTACAATTCACAATAGCCAAATTATGGAACCAACCTACAGATGACTGGATTAAAAATTATGGGGTATACACACAATGGAAATCTACTCATCAATAAAAAAGATCAAAATTATGTCATTTATAGGAAAATGGATGGACCTGGAGAATAGTATATTGAAATGAGATTGGCCAGTCACAGAAAGTGAAAGGTCATATGTTTTCTCTCATACGCAGAAGCTAAGGAGTAATCAGGATACAAGAGGATACAAGGGGGACTTTAGAAAAAGGAAAAGAAACTCCAGGGGAGCCAGGGAGGTGATCTAGGGGAAATGAAGTGGGGGAGGGAGGAAGGATCAGTGAAGGAACAATTTCCATTGACATTATATACATATCTGAGAAAACCAATGTCAATCTCAATATCGTGTACGGGGAAACGGAGGAATGGAGAAGGACCCGTGGGAAAGTCCACCAATACATATGCTGTGTGCATATATGTCACTATCACTGTGAGCTACATTATGATATAAGACTATAATGCACCAATAAAAGTGTAAAAACAAAGACAATAGAAAGGAAAAATAAAATAAAATAGACATTACCTGGGCATGGTGGTGCATGCCTATAATCCTAGTACCTGAGAGGCTGAAACAGGAAGATCATAGGTTCACAGCCAGCCTCAACAACTTAGTGAGCCCTATTTCAAAATAAAAACTAAAACTAGGCAGAATGTCTCTTGGTTCAATCCCTAGTACCACAAAAACAAACAAACAAAAATACAAGATTTAATTCTTCAATTTGTTGTTGTTGTGATATTAGCCAATGTTTATATAGCAGCAACCAATCTGATATTCTTTCTGCCTGGGCCTAGGGCCTAGATAGTAGCTTCATTTCAACCCTCTGGCTTATACCTTTTGAAGAAGTACTTGCCAATTATGTGGTGAAATTAATTTAAAGTATAAGCAGATACGTTTGCCTGATATCATACTTGCTTTTACCGATAGGCAATGAGGCATTTCACTCCTCTGTTAGGCAGGTTAATCAGAAAATCCAAAATATTACAATATCAAAATGATGACTCTTATATTGCAAAACATGTGGTCTAGGTGTCAGAAAAGAATATTTCTAAGAATACAGGTTAATTTCCCTAGATTTGTAAATGATTTTTTTGAACTTCTAATTTGAAGTTGGGCATATGAAAATTAGTCCTTCCTTCATTGTCTAATGAAAATCATGCAAAACCAACAAGATTGGTGGGAAATAGCAGATCAACTTTGTCTTCCCAAAATTTTGACAGTGGCAGAAAAGATATACAAGGCTGGGCGTGGTGGCGCACGCTTGTAATCCCAGCACTCAGGAGGCTGAGACCGGAGGATCCGGGTTCGCGGCCAGCCTCAGCTACCTAGTGAGGCACTCCGCAACTTAGTGAGACTCGGTTTCAAAATAAAGAATAAAAAATAGGGTTGGGGGTGTAGCTCGGAGGTAGAATGCCCCTGAGTTCAATCCCTAGTACCGCAAAAAAAAAAAAAAAAAAAAAAAAAAGATATACAAGGAAATGGAGAAGTGGGAAAGAGTATATGATCAGGTTTTCAAACTCCTGCCTATTTATATTTACTGAGGAGACACAAAAAACAAAATCCCACGTGGAAATTGAACTCAGGTGTTCTGCCTCTGAGCTATCACATGCTGGTTGTGAACCTGTATGCCACTGTGCCCAGCAGAGAGAATATTTAAAGAAATAATGGCTAAAAACATCCCAACTTTAATGTAACACGTGGATTTACAAATCCAAGCAACTAAATGAACTTCAAATAAGATAATTTGAAAGAGACTCACATTAAGACACATTGTCTTTGTTTTCTGCTGCTGTAACTAAATACCACATACCAAGTAAATTATAAGCAATACACAGTCAGATCACAGTTCTGAAGACTGGGAAGTTCACAATACAAGGACTATGTCTCATTAGGGGTTTCGTGCTTATGGCAGCCAAAGACATCACATAATGATAGAGCACATGCATGAGAGGGCACATGCATGAGAGGGGGCAGAACCAAGAGAACACCAATGTAAGAGAGCTCACTTTGTAACATAAAATAAAATACACAGTAACTAGCCCAATCCAAGATAAGGGCATCGATCTATTCATGAGGGTTGAACCCTATGAGATAATCACCTCTTAAAAGTTCAACCTCTTTCGCTTTCTTTTTCCCCTGTGGTGCTGGGTCTCGAACCCACAGCCTTGGGTTTTGCTAAGCAGGTGGTCTGCCACTGTGTTGCTTCCCAGCCAAAGGCTCCACCTCTTAACATCACCATGGCAATTGAATTTCATTGTGCACGGTGGAGATGCCATTGAAACTATAGCACACATTACACTGAAACTGGCTCAAAGCAGAAACAGAACATTTTCAAAGCAACAAAGGAAAGAAAAGCAGCTATCACACACATGCCATCCTAAGAATCATAGTCAATCTGTCATCAGAAGCCTTGGAGGCAGGTTATATTTAAAGTGTGGAAAAATGAAACTATCACCAATAATCCCATATCTGGCAAAAGTGCTCTCCATAAATGAAGGAAAATTAATAGATTACTAAATTTAAAAATTCTGAGATAGTTCATGATTGCTAAGCTATAAGAAATCCCAAAAGGATTCTTTCAGATTAAAGTGAAAAGAAAGTAACTCAAAGCTGTATGAAGAAATAGTGATCTTCAGCAAAAGGAAATACATGGAAAAATATAAGACTTTAATTTTTGCTTGTAACCACTTTTTTTTTATCTCCTAGAGGAATTTAGACACACATGGCCATAACATAAGTATGAATCTACACTATTGGGCACCTATTGTATAAGCATAGATATTTATCCAAAGAAGATATGGAAATGGAGAATAATCACAAAATATGATACTAACCATCAGTAGTTGTTAGAGAAATGGAAATCAAACCCATCATGAAATATCACTCCACACCTGCTCAGATAACTATCACAAAGCAAAATGAAAAATAGAAAGTTTTGATGAGGATGTGGAGAAACTGGAACCCTTGCACATTGTTGGTGAGAATTTAGAATATTGCATCCAGTACAGAAGCAGTTTTGGCAGTTCCTATAAGAGCTAATTATGATACTGCAATTCCAACCTGGCTACATCCCCCAAATAACTGAAAATAGGGATTCAAATTAACATTTGTTTGATAGTTTTCACTGCAGGGTTAATCACAATAGATTTTCACCAAAAGGTGAGAAAAACCTAAGTACCCATCAGCAGACAAAGTGGAAAAACTACATGTAGTATATACATACAATGGAATGTTATTCACGACTTTGAAAACACTAGGGGAAGTGACAAAGGTAAGACAGAGACAGAAAGAGGTTGGAAAGGATTGAGGAAGAGAAGGAAGGGAGGGAAGGAAGAAGGCAGGGAGGGAGGAAGAGAGAAAGTGGGGGGAGAGAAAGAGAGGGAGAGAAGAAAGAACAAGAGAAGGAGACAAGTTTAACAAGCATTTTCAAATTATTTAATAGTGATTCTAAACTCTCTTTCTTCATTCTTAAGAAGTAATCATTCTTCCCAGGAATTTTTTTTTGGATAAGTGGCCACAAAGGCTTTAATTGCTGACCATGCCAGGCAGTCCTATACAATGTGGAACATCCCACTTAAAAGTCTAGTAATGTCCTTCTGAGTGAAAAAGGGATACAACAGTCCCTGACTTCTATAGTATTACTTATGTATTATAATATTTTAGTTTTTGAAATAAGAAAAGTTAATTTTAAAGCCCATATTTAAAAATAAAAAATGCAAAAAAAACCACCCTGAAAATTCTGAAAAATAATGCAATTAATAGGAATTAACCCAATAAGACACTATTCCATGAAGTAAAGCTTAATAACAAACACTATGTCAGGGCCACATTAATAGACAATGAAGAAAAATGCACACTGGGGAATTTGGTATGTGATATAGGTTGCATTTCATATCAGGGAGGAAAACATATAAATTTTATCGGTAAAACTAGGTAGCCACTTGGAAAAGAAACTGAATTGGATTCATAATCTCATACTTTACAGGAAAATAGATTTCAGTTAGATAACATATTTAAATGGAAGCAATAAAACCATAGCAAGAGTAGGAATAAAGCAATGGGAAATTGAAATATCTTTCAGTGGAAAAGTCCTTCAAAGTGTGGTATGAGAATATAGTCATTTTGTATACAGGGTAAGTAAAACTAAATTTTCTTATAATATTGGTGAAAACATGATAAATGTTTAAAATGCACGAAATAAAATCCGGAAACCATAAAATATTAATAATTTTAAAAATTAGATTTAAGATATCTTAGGAAAAGAAACAACATACAAAGCCAAAATACAAATGAAATAGTGAAATATATTTGAAATAAAAATTACAAAATTACTGGGTGTGATAGCTCATGCTTGTAGTCACAGGACTTGGGAGGCTGAGACAGGAGGATCATAGGTTCATGACCAGCCTCTGCAACTTACTGAAGCCCTCTACAACTTAATGAGACCCTATTTCAAAATAAAGAAAATAAAATAGGGCTGGAGGTGTAGCTTAGAGATAGAATACCCCTGGGTTCCATCCCCAGTACCACACACACACACACACACACACACACACACACACACACACACACACAAAGTCTCAAAATTTGAATTGTTCTTATTTATAAAGTACTCCTCCAAATTAATAATATCAGAGAGGAAATAAATAGAAAAAATAAATGGGAATATCTCTTCATATATAGAATTTAGTCTTACTAATACTATGAGAAATATACTTTTTTTTTTAAAAGTCCCATTTTCAATTTTCAGATTACCAGAAAATAAAGCATCTGATAGACCATTATGTTGAGGATTGTATCAGAAAGTACACTTCTACAAATATAAAAATATGTATAAATGTCAGATGTTGGTACGAATCAATACAAATTACAATGATCTGTTAAAATCTAATTTACCAAAATATAACCATATGTCACTAGGTTCCTCTTTTAATGTTTCTTTTTTTTTTTTTTTTTTTTTTTTTTTTTTGTGGTACTGGGGATTGAACCCAGAGGCATTCTACCTCTGAGCCAAACCCCCAGCCCTATTTTTTTTTATTTATTTTTTATTTTTTAGCATGGATTTTTAGACATTTCTTGGGTACAACAGGGTTAATTACACATTTTTGTTGGGTACAAGCTAGTACAGGTAAAGACATCCATGCACATATTTCTCATTAACCCTTCCCCAATTCCCACCCACCCTCCCCCTATCTCCTGGTCAGTTTAGTGATTGACTTTGATGTGATCTTGTAAGTACATCATGCTCATTAGGGTGTCCCCCCTCCT